>WWNC01000389.1:0-19852 GCA_011125475.1 Melanerpes aurifrons | reverse complement strand
ATGAAAACATTGTTGGGTTAAAACCAAAGGGAAAGGCCTAGCACCAAATTGCATTGGTCATCTGATCTAACTTCTGGAGGCAGTCAAAATGAGTATTTGAATTCTTCCTATCTTATTCTTGTGCTGAGATACAGGGTGCTCCAACCTGATGTAAAATGCTTGATTTCGAGAGTGAGCGAAAATAATGAAAACATTGTTGGGTGAAAACCATTAGGGAAAGGAATAGCACCAAATTGCATTGCATCTGTGATCTAACTTCTGGAGGCAGTCAAAATGATATTTGAATTCTTCCTATCTTATTCTTGTGCTGAGATACAGGGTGTCCAACCTGCTGTAAAATGCTTGATTTCGAGAGTGAGCGAAACTAATGAAAACATTGTTGGGGTAAAACCTAAAGGAAAGGCCTAACAAATTGCATTGGCCATCTGATTTAACTTCTGGAGGCAGTCAAAATGAGTATTTGAATTCTTCCCTATTTTTCCCCTGCTGAGATACAGGGTGCTCCAACCTGCTGTAAAATGCTTGATTTCGAGAGTGAGCGAAACTAATGAAAACATTGTTGGGGTAAAACCTAAAGGGAAAGGCCAAGCAGCAAATTGCATTGGCCATCTGATTTAACTTCTGGAGGCAGTCAAAATGAGTATTTGAATTCTTCCCTATCTTATTCTTGTGCTGAGATACAGGGTGCTCCTTCGTGCTGTAAAATGCTTGATTTCGAGAGTGAGCGAAACTAATGAAAACATTGTTGGGATAAAACCTAGAGGGAAAGGCCTAACACCAAATTGCATTGGCCATCTGATCTAACTTCTGGAGGCAGTCAAAATGAGTATTTGAATTCTTCCTATCTTATTCTTGTGCTGAATACAGGGTGCTCCAACCTGCTGTAAAATGCTTCATTTCGAGAGTGAGCGAAACTAATGAGAACATTGTTGGAATGAAACTTAAAGGGAAAGGAATAGCAGCAAATTGCATTGGCTATCTAATCTAACTTCTGGAGGCAGTCAAACTGATCCTTAGAATTCTTCCCTGCCTCTTTCTTCAGCTGAGATACAGGGTGCTCCAACCTCTGTAAAATGCCTTTATTTCGATAGTGAGCGAAAATAATGAAAACATTGTTGGGGTAAAACCTAGAGGAAATGCCTAACACCAAATTGCATTGGCCATCTGATCTAACTTCTGGAGGCAGTCAAAATGAGTATTTGAATTCTTCCCTATCTTATTCTTGTGCTGAGATACAGGGTGTCCAACCTGCTGTAAAATGCTTGATTTCGAGAGTGAGCGAAACTAATGAAAACATTGTTGGGGTAAAACCTAGAGAGAAAGGCCTAACACCAAATTGCATTGGCCATCTGATCTAACTTCTGCATATAGCCAAACTGATCCTTAGAATTCTTCCCTATCTTATTCTTGTGCTGAGATACAGGGTGCTCCAACCTGCTGTAAAATGCTTGATTTCGAGAGTGAGCGAAAGTAATGAAAACATTGTGGGGTGAAACCTATAGGGAAAGGAATTGCAGCAAATTGCATTGGCCATCTGATCTAACTTCTGGAGGCAGTCAAAATGAGTATTTGAATTCTTCCCTATCTTATTCTTGTGCTGAGATACAGGGTGCTCCAACCTGCTGTAAAATGCTTGATTTCGAGAGTGAGCGAAACTAATGAGAACATTGTTAGGTTAAAACCTAAAGGGAAAGGCCAAGCACCAAATTGCATTGGTCATCTGATCTAACTTCTGGAGGCCGTCAAAATGAGTATTTGAATTCTTCCCTATCTTATTCTTGTGCTGAGATACAGGGTGCTCCAACCTGATGTAAAATGCTTGATTTCGAGAGTGAGCGAAACTAATGAAAACTTTGTTGGGTTAAAACCATTAGGGAAAGGCCTAGCACCAAATTGCATTGCATATGTGATCTAACTTCTGGAGGCAGTCAAAATGAGTATTTGAATTCTTCCCTATCTTATTCTTGTGCTGAGATACAGGGTGTCCAACCTGCTGTAAAATGCTTGATTTCGAGAGTGAGCGAAACTAATGAAAACATTGTTGGGGTAAAACCTAAAGGGAAAGGCCTAACACCAATTGCATTGGCCATCTGATTTAACTTCTGGAGGCAGTCAAAATGAGTATTTGAATTCTTCCCTATCTTATTCTTGTGCTGAGATACAGGGTGCTCCAACCTGCTGTAAAACGCCTGATTTCGAGAGTGAGCGAAACTAATGAAAACATTGTTGGGGTAAAACCTAAAGGGAAAGGCCTAACACCAATTGCATTGGCCATCTGATTTAACTTCTGGAGGCAGTCAAAATGAGTATTTGAATTCTTCCCTATCTTTTCTCTGCTGAAATACAGGGTGCTCCATCATGCTGTAAAATGCTTGATTTCGAGAGTGAGCGAAATTAATGCGAACATTGTTGGGGTAAAACCTAGAGGGAAAGGCCTAACACCAAATTGCATTGGCCATCTGATCTAACTTCTGGAGGCAGTCAAAATGAGTATTTGAATTCTTCCCTATCTTATTCTTGTGCTGAGATACAGGGTGCTCCAACCTGCTGTAAAATGCTTCATTTCGAGAGTGAGCGAAACTAATGAGAACATTGTTGGAATGAAACTTAAAGGGAAAGGAATAGCAGCAAATTGCATTGGCTATCTAATCTAACTTCTGGAGGCAGTCAAACTGATCCTTAGAATTCTTCCCTGCCTCTTTCCTCAGCTGAGATACAGGGTGCTCCAACCCTCTGTAAAATGCCTGATTTCGAGAGTGAGCGAAAATAATGAAAACATTGTTGGGGTAAAACTTAGAGGGAAATGCCTAACACCAAATTGCATTGGCCATCTGATCTAACTTCTGGAGGCAGTCAAAATGAGTATTTGAATTCTTCCCTATCTTATTCTTGTGCTGAGATACAGGGTGTCCAACCTGCTGTAAAATGCTTGATTTCGAGAGTGAGCGAAACTAATGAAAACATTGTTGGGGTAAAACCTAGAGAGAAAGGCCTAACACCAAATTGCATTGGCCATCTGATCTAACTTCTGCATATAGCCAAACTGATCCTTAGAATTCTTCCCTATCTTATTCTTGTGCTGAGATACAGAGTGCTCCAACCTGCTTAAATGCTTGATTTCGAGAGTGAGCGAAAGTAATGAAAACATTGTGGGGTTGAAACCTATAGGGAAAGGAATTGCAGCAAATTGCATTGGCCATCTGATCTAACTTCTGGAGGCAGTCAAAATGATTATTTGAATTCTTCCCTATCTTTCCTCAGCTGAGATACAGGGTGCTCCAACCTGCTGTAAAATGCTTGATTTCGAGAGTGAGCGAAACTAATGAAAACATTGTTGGGTTAAAACCTAAAGGGAAAGGCCTAACACCAAATTGCATTGGTCATCTGATCTAACTTCTGGAGGCAGTCAAACTGAGTCCTTTGAATTCTTCCCTATCTTATTCTCTGCTGAGATACAGGGTGCTCCAACCTGCTGTAAAATGCTTGATTTCGAGAGTGAGCGAAACTAATGAGAACATTGTTGGTTAAAACCTAAAGGGAAAGGCCTAGCACCAAATTGCATTGCACATGTGATCTAACTTCTGGAGGCAGTCAAAATGAGTATTTGAATTCTTCCCTACCGCTTTCCTCTACTGAGAATACAGAGTGCTCCATCATCTGTAAAATGCTTGATTTCGAGAGTGAGCGAAAATAATGAAAACATTGTTGGGGTAAAACTTAGAGGGAAATGCCTAACACCAAATTGCATTGGCCATCTGATCTAACTTCTGGAGGCAGTCAAAATGAGTATTTGAATTCTTCCCTATCTTATTCTTGTGCTGAGATACAGGGTGCTCCAACCTGCTGTAAAATGCTTGATTTCGAGAGTGAGCGAAACTAATGAGAACATTGTTGGAATGAAACTTAAAGGGAAAGGCCATAGCACCAAATTGCATTGGCCATCTGATCTAACTTCTGCATATAGCCAAACTGAACCTTAGAATTCTTCCCTGATCTTATTCTTGTGCTGAGATACAGGGTGCTCCAACCTGCTGTAAAATGTTTGATTTCGAGAGTGAGCGAAACTAATGAAAACATTGTTGGGGTAAAACTAGAGGGAAAGGCCAACACCAAATTGCATTGGCCATCTGATCTAACTTCTGGAGGCAGTCAAACCGATCCTTAGAATTCTTCCCTATCTTATTCTTGTGCTGAGATACAGGTGCTCCAACCTGCTGTAAAATGCTTGATTTCGAGAGTGAGCGAAACTAATGAGAACATTGTTGGGTTAAAACCTAAAGGAAAGGAATAGCACAAATTGCATTGGCCATCTGATCTAACTTCTGGAGGCCGTCAAAATGAGTAATTGAATTCTTCCCTATTTTTTCCCTGCTGAGATACAGGGTGCTCCAACCTGCTGTAAAATGCTTGATTTCGAGAGTGAGCGAAACTAATGAAAACATTGTTGGGGTTAATACCTAAAGGGAAAGGCCAAGCACCAAATTGCATTGGCCATCTGATCTAACTTCTGCATATAGCCAAACTGATCCTTGAATTCTTCCCTATCTTATTCTTGTGCTGAGATACAGGGTGCTCCAACCTGCTGTAAAATGCTTGATTTCGAGAGTGAGCGAAACTAATGAGAACATTGTTGGGTTAAAACCTAAAGGGAAAGGCCAAGCACCAAATTACATTGGCCATCTGATCTAACTTCTGGAGGCAGTCAAAATGAGTATTTGAATTCTTCCTATCTTATTTTGTGCTGAAATACAGCGTGCTCCAACCTGCTGTAAAATGCTTGATTTCGAGAGTGAGCGAAACTAATGAGAACTTGTTGGGTTAAAACCATAAGGGAAAGGCCTAGCACCAAATTGCATTGGTCATCTGATCTAACTTCTGGAGGCAGTCAAAATGAGTATTTGAATTCTTCCCTACCTCTTTCCTCTACTGAGATGATACAGAGCGCTCCAACGTCTTTAGAATGCTTGATTTCGAGAGTGAGCGAAAATAATGAAAACATTGTTGGGGTAAAACTTAAAGGGAAATGCCTAACACCAAATTGCATTGGCCATCTGATCTAACTTCTGGAGGCAGTCAAAATGAGTATTTGAATTCTTCCCTATCTTATTCTTGTGCTGAAATACAGCGTGCTCCAACCTGCTGTAAAATGCTTGATTTCGAGAGTGAGCGAAACTAATGAGAACATTGTTGGGGTAAAACCTAAAGGGAAAGGCCAAGCACCAAATTGCATTGGCCATCTGATCTAACTTCTGCATAGGCAGTCAAACTGAACCTTGAATTCTTCCCTATCTTATTCTTGTGCTGAGATACATGGTGCTCCAACCTGCTGTAAAATGCTTGATTTCGAGAGTGAGCGAAACTAATGAGAACATTGTTGGGGTAAAACCTAAAGGGAAAGGAATAGCTGCAAATTGCATTGGCCATCTGATCTAACTTCTGGAGGCCGTCAAAATGAGTAATTGAATTCTTCCCTATTTTTTCCCCTGCAGAGATACAGGGTGCTCCAACCTGCTGTAAAATGCTTGATTTCGAGAGTGAGCGAAGCTAATGAAACATTGTTGGGGTAAAACCTAAAGGGAAAGGCCAAGCACCAAATTGCATTGGCCATCTGATCTAACTTCTGCATATAGCCAAACTGATCCTTAGAATTCTTCCCTATCTTATTCTTGTGCTGAGATACAGGGTGCTCCAACCTGCTGTAAAATGCTTGATTTCGAGAGTGAGCGAAGCTAATGAAAACATTGTTGGGTTAAAACCTAAAGGGAAAGGCCAAGAACCAAATTGCATTGGCCATCTGATCTAACTTCTGGAGGCAGTCAAACTGCCTTAGAATTCTTCCCTATATTATTCTTGAGCTGAGATACAGGGTGAGCCAACCTGCGGTAAAATGCTTGATTTCGAGAATGAGCGAAAGTAATGAAAATATTGTTGCAGTGAAACCTAAAGGGAAAGGCCTAGCACCAAATAGCATTGGCCATCTGATCTAACTTCTGGAGGCAGTCAAAATGAGTATTTGAATTCTTCCCTCCTCTTTCCTCAGCTGAGATACAAGGTGCTCCACGCTGCTGTAAAATGCTTGATTTCGAGAGTGAGCGAATTTAATCCGAACATTGTTGGGGTTAATACCTAAAGGGAAAGGCCATGCACCAAATTGCATTTACCATCTGATCTAACTTCTGCATATAGTCAAACTGATCCTTTGAATTCTTCCTATCTTATTCTTGTGCTGAGATACAGGTTGCTCCAACCTGCTGTAAAATGCCTGATTTCGAGAGTGAGCGAAACTAATGAAAACATTGTTGGGGTAAAACCTAAAGGGAAAGGCCTAACACCAATTGCATTGGCCATCTGATTTAACTTCTGGAGGCAGTCAAAATGAGTATTTGAATTCTTCCCTACCGCTTTCCTCTGCTGAAATACAGCGTGCTCCATCATGCTGTAAAATGCTTGATTTCGAGAGTGAGCGAAAGTAATGAAAACATTGTTGGGGTAAAACCTAGAGGGAAAGGCCTAACACCAAATTGCATTGGCCATCTGATCTAACTTCTGGAGACAGTCAAAATGATCCTTAGAATTCTTCCCTATCTTATTCTTGTGCTGAGATACAGGGTGCTCCTTCGTGCTGTAAAATGCTTGATTTCGAGAGTGAGCGAAATTAATGCGAACATTGTTGGGTTTAATACCTAAAGGGAAAGGCCAAGCACCAAATTGCATTGGCCATCTGATCTAACTTCTGCATATAGCCAAACTGATCCTTAGAATTCTTCCCTATCTTATTCTTGTGCTGAGATACAGGGTGCTCCTTCGTGCTGTAAAATGCTTCATTTCGAGAGTGAGCGAAACTAATGAGAACATTGTTGGAATGAAACTTAAAGGGAAAGGAATAGCAGCAAATTGCATTGGCTATCTAATCTAACTTCTGGAGGCAGTCAAAATGAGTATTTGAATTCTTCCCTGCCTCTTTCCTCAGCTGAGATACAGGGTGCTCCAACCTGCTGTAAAATGCCTGATTTCGAGAGTGAGCGAAAATAATGAAAACATTGTTGGGGTAAAACTTAGAGGGAAATGCCTAACACCAAATTGCATTGGCCATCTGATCTAACTTCTGGAGGCAGTCAAAATGAGTATTTGAATTCTTCCCTATCTTATTCTTGTGCTGAGATACAGGGTGTCCAACCTGCTGTAAAATGCTTGATTTCGAGAGTGAGCGAAAAACTAATGAGAACATTGTTGGGAATTAAAACCTAAAGGGAAAGGCCAAGCACCAAATTGCATTGGTCATCTGATCTAACTTCTGGAGGCAGTCAAAATGAGTATTTGAATTCTTCCCTACCTCTTTCCTCTACTGAGATACAGAGCGCTCCAACGTCTTTAGAATGCTTGATTTCGAGAGTGAGCGAAAATAATGAAAGCATTGTTGGGTTGAAACCTAAAGGGAAAGGAATAGCAGCAAATTGCATTGGCCATCTGATCTAACTTCTGGAGGCAGTCAAACTGATCCTTAGCATTCTTCCCTGCCTCTTTCCTCAGCTGAGATACAGGGTGCTCCAACCTGCTGTAAAATGCCTGATTTCGAGAGTGAGCGAAAGTAATGAAAACATTGTTGGGGTAAAACCTAGAGGGAAAGGCCTAACACCAAATTGCATTGGCCATCTGATCTAACTTCTGCATATAGCCAAACTGATCCTTAGAATTCTTCCCTATCTTATTCTTGTGCTGAGATACAGGGTGCTCCAACCTGCTGTAAAATGCTTGATTTCGAGAGTGAGCGACACAAATGAGAACATTGTTGGTTTAATACCTAAAGGGAAAGGCCTAGCACCAAATTGCATTGCACATGTGATCTAACTTCTGGAGGCAGTCAAAATGAGTATTGGAATTCTTCCCTACCTCTTTCCTCTACTGAGATGATACAGAGCGCTCCAACGTCTTTAGAATGCTTGATTTCGAGAGTGAGCGAAAATAATGAAAACATTGTTGGGGTAAAACTTAGAGGGAAATGCCTAACACCAAATTGCATTGGCCATCTGATCTAACTTCTGGAGGCAGTCAAAATGAGTATTTGAATTCTTCCCTATCTTATTCTTGTGCTGAGATACAGGGTGCTCCAACCTGCTGTAAAATGCTTGATTTCGAGAGTGAGCGAAACTAATGAGAACATTGTTGGGTTAAAACCTAAAGGGAAAGGCCAAGCACCAAATTGCATTGGCCATCTGATCTAACTTCTGGATATAGCCAAACTGAACCTTAGAATTCTTCCCTATCTTATTCTTGTGCTGAGATACAGGGTGCTCCAACCTGCTGTAAAATGTTTGATTTCGAGAGTGAGCGAAACTAATGAGAACATTGTTGGGTTAATACCTAAAGGGAAAGGCCAAGCACCAAATTGCATTGGCCATCTGATCTAACTTCTGGAGGCAGTCAAACCGATCCTTAGAATTCTTCCCTATCTTATTCTTGTGCTGAGATACATGGTGCTCCTTCGTGCTGTAAAATGCTTGATTACGAGAGTGAGCGAAACTAATGAGAACATTGTTGGGTTAAAACCTAAAGGGAAAGGAATAGCTGCAAATTGCATTGGCCATCTGATCTAACTTCTGGAGGCCGTCAAAATGAGTAATTGAATTCTTCCCTATTTTTTCCCCTGCAGAGATACAGGGTGCTCCTTCGTGCTGTAAAATGCTTGATTTCGAGAGTGAGCGAAACTAATGCGAACATTGTTGGGGTTAATACCTAAAGGGAAAGGCCAAGCACCAAATTGCATTGGCCATCTGATCTAACTTCTGCATATAGCCAAACTGATCCTTAGAATTCTTCCCTATCTTATTCTTGTGCTGAGATACAGGGTGCTCCAACCTGCTGTAAAATGCTTGATTTCGAGAGTGAGCGAAACTAATGAGAACATTGTTGGGTTAAAACCTAAAGGGAAAGGCCAAGCACCAAATTACATTGGCCATCTGATCTAACTTCTGGAGGCAGTCAAAATGAGTATTTGAATTCTTCCCTATCTTATTTTGTGCTGAAATACAGCGTGCTCCAACCTGCTGTAAAATGCTTGATTTCGAGAGTGAGCGAAACTAATGAGAACTTTGTTGGGTTAAAACCATAAGGGAAAGGCCTAGCTCCAAATTGCATTGGTCATGTGATCTAACTTCTGGAGGCAGTCAAAATGAGTATTTGAATTCTTCCCTACCTCTTTCCTCTACTGAGATGATACAGAGCGCTCCAACGTCTTTAGAATGCTTGATTTCGAGAGTGAGCGAAAATAATGAAAACATTGTTGGGGTAAAACTTAGAGGGAAATGCCTAACACCAAATTGCATTGGCCATCTGATCTAACTTCTGGAGGCAGTCAAAATGAGTATTTGAATTCTTCCCTATCTTATTCTTGTGCTGAAATACAGCGTGCTCCAACCTGCTGTAAAATGCTTGATTTCGAGAGTGAGCGAAACTAATGAGAACATTGTTAGGTTAAAACCTAAAGGGAAAGGCCAAGCACCAAATTGCATTGGCCATCTGATCTAACTTCTGCATATAGCCAAACTGAACCTTAGAATTCTTCCCTATCTTATTCTTGTGCTGAGATACATGGTGCTCCTTCGTGCTGTAAAATGCTTGATTTCGAGAGTGAGCGAAACTAATGAGAACATTGTTGGGGTAAAACCTAAAGGGAAAGGAATAGCTGCAAATTGCATTGGCCATCTGATCTAACTTCTGGAGGCCGTCAAAATGAGTAATTGAATTCTTCCCTATTTTTTCCCCTGCAGAGATACAGGGTGCTCCTTCGTGCTGTAAAATGCTTGATTTCGAGAGTGAGCGAAACTAATGCGAACATTGTTGGGGTTAATACCTAAAGGGAAAGGCCAAGCACCAAATTGCATTGGCCATCTGATCTAACTTCTGCATATAGCCAAACTGATCCTTAGAATTCTTCCCTATCTTATTCTTGTGCTGAGATACAGGGTGCTCCAACCTGCTGTAAAATGCTTGATTTCGAGAGTGAGCGAAACTAATGAGAACATTGTTGGGTTAAAACCTAAAGGGAAAGGCCAAGCACCAAATTACATTGGCCATCTGATCTAACTTCTGGAAGCAGTCAAAATGAGTATTTGAATTCTTCCCTATCTTATTCTTGTGCTGAAATACAGCGTGCTCCAACCTGCTGTAAAATGCTTGATTTCGAGAGTGAGCGAAACTAATGAGAACTTTGTTGGGTTAAAACCATAAGGGAAAGGCCTAGCACCAAATTGCATTGGTCATGTGATCTAACTTCTGGAGGCAGTCAAAATGAGTATTTGAATTCTTCCCTACCGCTTTCCTCTACTGAGATGATACAGAGCGCTCCAACGTCTTTAGAATGCTTGATTTCGAGAGTGAGCGAAAATAATGAAAACATTGTTGGGGTAAAACTTAGAGGGAAATGCCTAACACCAAATTGCATTGGCCATCTGATCTAACTTCTGGAGGCAGTCAAAATGAGTATTTGAATTCTTCCCTATCTTATTCTTGTGCTGAGATACAGGGTGTCCAACCTGCTGTAAAATGCTTGATTTCGAGAGTGAGCGAAACTAATGAGAACATTGTTGGGTTAAAACCTAAAGGGAAAGGCCAAGCACCAAATTGCATTGGCCATCTGATCTAACTTCTGGAGGCAGTCAAAATGAGTATTTGAATTCTTCCCTATCTTATTCTTGTGCTGAAATACAGCGTGCTCCAACCTGCTGTAAAATGCTTGATTTCGAGAGTGAGCGAAACTAATGAGAACATTGTTAGGTTAAAACCTAAAGGGAAAGGCCAAGCACCAAATTGCATTGGCCATCTGATCTAACTTCTGCATATAGCCAAAATGATCCTTAGAATTCTTCCCTATCTTATTCTTGTGCTGAGATACAGGGTGCTCCAACCTGCTGTAAAATGTTTGATTTCGAGAGTGAGCGAAACTAATGAGAACATTGTTGGGTTAAAAACCTAAAGGGAAAGGCCAAGCACCAAATTACATTGGCCATCAGATCTAACTTCTGGAGGCAGTCAAAATGAGTATTTGAATTCTTCCCTATCTTATTCTTGTGCTGAAATACAGCGTGCTCCAACCTGCTGTAAAATGCTTGATTTCGAGAGTGAGCGAAACTAATGAGAACTTTGTTGGGTTAAAACCATAAGGGAAAGGCCTAGCACCAAATTGCATTGCACATGTGATCTAACTTCTGGAGGCAGTCAAAATGAGTATTTGAATTCTTCCCTATCTTATTCTTGTGCTGAGATACAGGGTGCTCCAACCTGCTGTAAAATGCTTGATTTCGAGAGTGAGCGAAACTAATGAGAACATTGTTAGGTTAAAACCTAAAGGGAAAGGCCAAGCACCAAATTGCATTGGTCATCTGATCTAACTTCTGGAGGCAGTCAAACTGATCCTTAGAATTCTTCCCTGCCTCTTTCCTCAGCTGAGATACAGGGTGCTCCAACCTGCTGTAAAATGCCTGATTTCGAGAGTGAGCGAAACTAATGAAAACATTGTTGGGGTAAAACCTAAAGGGAAAGGCCTAACACCAATTGCATTGGCCATCTGATTTAACTTCTGGAGGCAGTCAAAATGAGTATTTGAATTCTTCCCTACCGCTTTCCTCTGCTGAAATACAGCGTGCTCCATCATGCTGTAAAATGCTTGATTTCGAGAGTGAGCGAAAGTAATGAAAACATTGTTGGGGTAAAACCTAGAGGGAAAGGCCTAACACCAAATTGCATTGGCCATCTGATCTAACTTCTGCATATAGCCAAACTGATCCTTAGAATTCTTCCCTATCTTATTCTTGTGCTGAGATACAGGGTGCTCCAACCTGCTGTAAAATGCTTGATTTCGAGAGTGAGCGACACTAATGAGAACATTGTTGGTTTAATACCTAAAGGGAAAGGCCTAGCACCAAATTGCATTGCACATGTGATCTAACTTCTGGAGGCAGTCAAAATGAGTATTTGAATTCTTCCCTACCGCTTTCCTCTGCTGAGATACAGGGTGCTCTAACCTGCTGTAAAATGCTTGATTTCGAGAGTGAGCGAAACTAATGAAAACTTTGTTGGGTTAAAACCATAAGGGAAAGGCCTAGCACCAAATTGCATTGGCCATCTGATCTAACTTCTGGAGGCAGTCAAAATGAGTATTTGAATTCTTCCTACCTCTTTCCTCTACTGATTCTCTTTAGAATGCTTGATTTCGATAAGCACCTAAAGGAAAGGAATAAAAATCTGCTGGCCAATCTTGATTTTCCTATCTTATTCTTGTGCTGAGATACAGGGTGAACCTGCTGTAAAATGCGAAACTAATGAGAACATTGTTGGGTGAAACCTAAAGGGAATAGGCATTGGCATCTGATCAAATTGCATTGGCCATCTGATCTAACATTGTGCATATGCAAATTGCATTGCCAAACTGAACAGTCAAAATGAATTCTTCCCTATCTTATTCTTGTGCTGAGATACAGGATGCTCCAACCTGCTGTAAAATGCTTGATTTCGAGAGTGAGCGAAACTAATGAGAACATTGTTGGGTTAAAACCTAAAGGGAAAGGCCAAGACCAAATTGCATTGGCCATCTGATCTAACTTCTGGAGGCCGTCAAAATGAGTAATTGAATTCTTCCCTATTTTTTTGTGCAGAGATACAGGGGCTCCTTCCTGCTGTAAAATGCTTGATTTCGAGAGTGAGCGAAATTAATGCGAACATTGTTGGGTTAAAACCTAAAGGGAAAGGCCAAGCACCAAATTGCATTGGCCATCTGATCTAACTTCTGCATATAGCCAAACTGATCCTTAGAATTCTTCCCTATCTTATTCTTGTGCTGAGATACAGGGTGCTCCAACCTGCTGTAAAATGCTTGATTTCGAGAGTGAGCGAAGCTAATGAAAACATTGTTGGGTTAAACCTAAAGGAAAGGCCAAGCACCAAATTGCATTGGCCATCTGATCTAACTTCTGGAGGCCGTCAAAATGAGTATTTGAATTCTTCCCTACCCCCTGCAGAGATACAGGGTGCTTTCCTCTGATTTCTGAGATACAGGGTGCTCCACCCTCTGCTGTAAAATGCTTGATTTTCGAGAGGGTGAGCTGAAAATGCTAATGAAAACATTGTTGGGTTAAAACCTAAAGGGAAAGGCCAAGAACCAAATTGCATTGGCCATCTGATCTAACTTCTGGAGGCAGTCAAACTGCCTTAGAATTCTTCCCTATATTATTCTTGAGCTGAGATACAGGGTGAGCCAACCTGCGGTAAAATGCTTGATTTCGAGAATGAGCGAAACTAATGAAAATATTGTTGCAGTGAAACCTAAAGGGAAAGGCCTAGCACCAAATAGCATTGGCCATCTGATCTAACTTCTGGAGGCAGTCAAAATGAATATTTGAATTCTTCCCTCCTCTTTCCTCAGCTGAGATACAAGGTGCTCCACACTGCTGTAAAATGCTTGATTTCGAGAGTGAGCGAATTTAATCCGAACATTGTTGGGGTTAATACCTAAAGGGAAAGGCCATGCACCAAATTGCATTTACCATCTGATCTAACTTCTGCATATAGCCAAACTGATCCTTAGAATTCTTCCCTATCTTATTCTTGTGCTGAGATACAGGTTGCTCCAACCTGCTGTAAAATGCCTGATTTCGAGAGTGAGCGAAACTAATGAAAACATTGTTGGGGTAAAACCTAAAGGGAAAGGCCTAACACCAATTGCATTGGCCATCTGATTTAACTTCTGGAGGCAGTCAAAATGAGTATTTGAATTCTTCCCTATCTTATTTTGTGCTGAAATACAGCGTGCTCCATCATGCTGTAAAATGCTTGATTTCGAGAGTGAGCGAAAGTAATGAAAACATTGTTGGGGTAAAACCTAGAGGGAAAGGCCTAACACCAAATTGCATTGGCCATCTGATCTAACTTCTGGAGGCAGTCAAAATGAGTATTTGAATTCTTCCCTATCTTATTCTTGTGCTGAGATACAGGGTGCTCAAACCTGCTGTAAAATGTTTGATTTCGAGAGTGAGCGAAACTAATGAGAACATTGTTGGGTTAATACCTAAAGGGAAAGGCCTAGCACCAAATTGCATTGGCCATCTGATCTAACTTCTGCAGGCCAAACTGATCCTTGAATTCTTCCCTATCTTTTCCCTTGTGAGATACAGGGTGCTCCACGCTGCTGTAAAATGCTTGATTTCGAGAGTGAGCGAAACTAATGCGAACATTGTTGGGGTAAAACCTAAAGGGAAAGGAATAGCACAATTGCATTGGCCATCTGATTTAACTTCTGGAGGCAGTCAAAATGAGTATTAGAATTCTTCCCTGCCTCTTTCCTCTGCTGAAATACAGCGTGCTCCATCATGCTGTAAAATGCCTGATTTCGAGAGTGAGCGAAAATAATGAAAACATTGTTGGGTAAAACCTAGAGGGAAAGGCCTAACACCAAATTGCATTGGCCATCTGATCTAACTTCTGGAGACAGTCAAAATGATCCTTTGAATTCTTCCCTATCTTATTCTTGTGCTGAGATACAGGGTGTCCAACCTGCTGTAAAATGTTTGATTTCGAGAGTGAGCGAAACTAATGAGAACATTGTTGGGTTAAAACCTAAAGGGAAAGGCCAACACCAAATTGCATTGGCATCTGATCTAACTTCTGGAGGCAGTCAAAATGAGTATTTGAATTCTTCCCTATTTTTTCCCTACAGAGATACAGGGTGCTCCAACGTCTTATAAAATGCTTGATTTCGAGAGTGAGCGAAATTAATGAAAACATTGTTGGGTTAAACCTAAAGGGAAAGGAATAGCACCAAATTGCATTGGCCATCTGATCTAACTTCTGGATATAGTCAAACTGATCCTTAGAATTCTTCCCTATCTTTTCTTCAGCTGAGATACAGGGTGCTCCAACCTGCTGTAAAATGCCTGATTTCGAGAGTGAACGAAACTAATGAAAACATTGTTGGTTTAAACCTAAAGGGAAAGGCCTAACACCAAATTGCATTGGCCATCTGATCTAACTTCTGCAGGCCGTCAAATGAGTATTTGAATTCTTCCCTATTTTTTCCCCTGCTGAGATACAGGGTGCTCCAACCTGATGTAAAATGCTTGATTTCGAGAGTGAGCGAAACTAATGAAAACTTTGTTGGTTTAAACCATAAAGGGAAAGGCCTAGCACCAAATTGCATTGCACATGTGATCTAACTTCTGGAGGCAGTCAAAATGAGTATTTGAATTCTTCCCTACCTCTTTCCTCTACTGAGATACAGAGCGCTCCAACGTCTTTAGAATGCTTGATTTCGAGAGTGAGCGAAAATAATGAAAGCATTGTTGGGGTAAAACTAAAGGGAAAGGAATAGCAGCAAATTGCATTGGCTATCTGATCTAACTTCTGGAGGCAGTCAAACTGATCCTTTGAATTCTTCCTATCTTTTCCTCAGCTGAGATACAGGGTGCTCCAACCTGCTGTAAAATGCCTGATTTCGAGAGTGAGCGAAACTAATGAAAACTTTGTTGGGTTAAAACCATAAAGGGAAAGGCCTAGCACCAAATTGCATTGCCATGTGATCTAACTTCTGCAGGCAGTCAAAATGAATTTGAATTCTTCCCTATCTTATTCTTGTGCTGAGATACAGGGTGCTCCAACCTGCTGTAAAATGCTTGATTTCGAGAGTGAGCGAAGCTAATGCGAACATTGTTGGGTTAAAACCTAAAGGGAAAGGCCTAGCACCAAATTGCATTGGTCATCTGATCTAACTTCTGGAGACAGTCAAAATGAGTAATTGAATTCTTCCCTATTTTTTCCCCTGCAGAGATTCAGGGTGCTCCTTCGTGCTGTAAAATGCTTGATTTCGAGAGTGAGCGAAATTAATGCGAACATTGTTGGGTTAAAACCTAAAGGGAAAGGCCATAGCACCAAATTGCATTGGCCATCTGATCTAACTTCTGGAGGCAGTCAAAATGATCCTTAGAATTCTTCCCTATCTTATTCTTGTGCTGAGATACAGGGTGCTCCAACCTGCTGTAAAATGCTTGATTTCGAGAGTGAGCGAAACTAATGAAAGCATTGTTGGGGTGAAACCTAAAGGGAAAGGAATAGCAGCAAATTGCATTGCACATGTGATCTAACTTCTGCAGGCAGTCAAACTGATCCTTGAATTCTTCCCTATCTTATTCTTGTGCTGAGATACAGCGTGCTCCAACCTGCTGTAAAATGCTTGATTTCGAGAGTGAGCGAAACTAATGAGAACATTGTTAGGTTAAAACCTAAAGGGAAAGGCCAAGCACCAAATTGCTTTGGTCATCTGATCTAACTTCTGGAGGCAGTCAAAATGAGTATTTGAATTCTTCCTATCTTATTTTGTGCTGAGATACAGTGTGCTCCACCCTGCTGTAAAATGCTTGATTTCGAGAGTGAGCGAAACTAATGAAACATTGTTGGGTTAAAACCAAAGGGAAAGGCCAAGAACCAAATTGCATTGGCCATCTGATCTAACTTCTGGAGGCAGTCAAAATGCCTTTGAATTCTTCCCTATATTATTCTTGAGCTGAGATACAGGGTGAGACAACCTCTTTAAAATGCTTGATTTCAAGAATGAGCGAAACTAATGAAAATATTGTTGGAGTGAAACCTAAAGGGAAAGGCCTAGCACCAAATAGCATTGGCCATCTGATCTAACTTCTGGAGGCAGTCAAAATGAGTATTTGAATTCTTCCTATCTTATTCTTGTGCTGAAATACAGCGTGCTCCAACCTGCTGTAAAATGCTTGATTTCGAGAGTGAGCGAAACTAATGAAAACATTGTTGGGGTAAAACCTAGAGGGAAAGACCAAGCACCAAATTGCATTGGCCATCTGATCTAACTTCTGCATATAGCCAAACTGATCCTTAGAATTCTTCCCTATCTTATTCTTGTGCTGAGATACAGGGTGCTCCTTCGTGCTGTAAAATGCTTGATTTCGAGAGTGAGCGAAACTAATGAGAACATTGTTGGTTTAAACCTAAAGGGAAAGGCCTAGCACCAAATTGCATTGGCCATCTGATCTAACTTCTGGAGGCCGTCAAATGAGTATTTGAATTCTTCCCTACCGCTTTCCTCTGCTGAGATTGTTGGGTTACAGGGTGCTCCAACCTGCTGATCTAACTTCTGGAGGCAGTCAAACTGGTCCTTAGAATTCTTCCCTGCCTCTTTCCTCAGCTGAGATACAGGGTGCTCCAACCTGCTGTAAAATGCTTGATTTCGAGAGTGAGCGAAACTAATGAGAACATTGTTGGGTTAAAACCTAAAGGGAAAGGCCAAGCACCAAATTGCATTGGCCATCTGATCTAACTTCTGGAGGCAGTCAAAATGAGTATTTGAATTCTTCCCTATCTTATTCTTGAGCTGAAATACAGCGTGCTCCAACCAGCTGTAAAATGCTTGATTTCGAGAGTGAGCGAAATTAATGCGAACATTGTTGGGTTAAAACCTAAAGGGAAAGGCCAAGCACCAAATTGCATTGGCCATCTGATCTAACTTCTGGAGGCAGTCAAAATGAGTATTTGAATTCTTCCCTACCGCTTTCCTCTGCTGAGATACAGGGTGCTCCAACCTGCTGTAAAATGCTTGATTTCGAGAGTGAGCGAAACTAATGAAAACATTGTGGGGGTAAAACCTAGAGGGAAAGACCTAACACCAAATTGCATTGCACATGTGATCTAACTTCTGGAGGCAGTCAAAATGAGTATTTGAATTCTTCCTATCTTATTCTCTGCTGAAATACAGGTGCTCCATCATGCTGTAAAATGCTTGATTTCGAGAGTGAGCGAAAGTAATGAAATCATTGTGGGGGTAAAACCTAGAGGGAAAGACCTAACACCAAATTGCATTGGCCATCTGATCTAACTTCTGGAGGCAGTCAAAATGAGTATTTGAATTCTTCCCTATCTTATTCTTGTGCTGAGATACAGGGTGCTCCAACCTGCTGTAAAATGCTTGATTTCGAGAGTGAGCGAAACTAATGAGAACATAGTTGGGTTAAAACCTAAAGGGAAAGGCCAAGCACCAAATTGCATTGGCCATCTGATCTAACTTCTGGAGGCCGTCAAAATGAGTATTTGAATTCTTCCCTACCGCTTTCCTCTGCTGAAATACAGCGTGCTCCATCATGCTGTAAAATGCTTGATTTCGAGAGTGAGCGAAAATAATGAAAGCATTGTTGGGGTAAAACCATAAGGGAAAGGCCAAGCACCAAATTCCCTTGCACATGTGATCTAACTTCTGGAGGCAGTCAAAATGAGTAATTGAATTCACCCCTATTTTTTCCCCTGCAGAGATACAGGGTGCTCCACGCTGCTGTAAAATGCTTGATTTCGAGAGTGAGCGAAATTAATGCGAACATTGTTGGGTTAAAACCTAAAGGGAAAGGCCAAGCACCAAATTGCATTGGCCATCTGATCTAACTTCTGGAGGCCGTCAAAATGAGTATTTGCATTCTTCCCTACCGCTTTCCTCTGCTGAAATACAGCGTGCTCCAACCTGCTGTAAAATGCTTGATTTCGAGAGTGAGCGAAACTAATGAAAACATTGTGGGGGTAAAACCTAGAGGGAAAGACCTAACACCAAATTGCATTGGCCATCTGATCTAACTTCTGGAGGCAGTCAAAATGAGTATTTGAATTCTTCCCTACCGCTTTCCTCTGCTGAAATACAGCGTGCTCCATCATGCTGTAAAATGCTTGATTTCGAGAGTGAGCGAAAGTAATGAAATCATTGTGGGGGTAAAACCTAGAGGGAAAGACCTAACACCAAATTGCATTGGCCATCTGATCTAACTTCTGGAGGCAGTCAAAATGAGGATTTGAATTCTTCCCTGCCTCTTTCCTCAGCTGAGATACAGAGCGCTCCAACGTCTTCAGAATGCTTGATTTCGAGAGTGAGCGAAAATAATGAAAGCATTGTTGGTGTGAAACCTAAAGGGAAAGGAATAGCAGCAAATTGCATTGGCTGTCTAATCTAACGTCCGGAGGCAGTCAAACTGATCCTTAGAATTCTTCCCTGCCTCTTTCCTCAGCTGAGATACAGGGTGCTCCAACCTGCTGTAAAATGCTTGATTTCGAGAGTGAGCGAAAATAATTAAATCATTGTTGGGGTGAAACCTAAAGGGAAAGGCCTAGCACCAAATTTCATTGGACTTATGACCTTAGTTCTGGAAGCAGTCAAACTGAACCATAAAATTCTTCCCTATCTTTTCTTCTGCTGAGATAAAGTGTGCTCCAACCTGCTGTAAAATGATTTCGAGAGTGAGCGAAACTAATGAAAGCACTGTTCGAGTGAAACCTAAAGGGAAAGGAATAGCAACAAATTGCATTGGCTATCTAATCTAACTTCTGGAGGCAGTCAAACTGATCCTTGGAATTCTTCCCTGCCTCTTTCCTCAGCTGAGATATACAGGGCGCTCCAACGTCTGTAAAATGCTTGATTTCGAGAGTGAGCGAAAATAATGAAAACATTGTTGGGTTAAAACTTAAAGGAAAGGCCTAACACCAAATTGCATTGGCCATCTGATCTAACTTCTGGAGGCAGTCAAAATGAGTATTTGAATTCTTCCCTATCTTATTCTTGTGCTGAGATACAGGGTGCTCCAACCTGCTGTAAAATGCTTGATTTCGAGAGTGAGCGAAACTAATGAGAAAATTGTTGGGTTAAAACCTAAAGGGAAAGGCCAAGCACCAAATTGCATTGGCCATCTGATCTAACTTCTGGAGGCAGTCAAAATGAGTATTTGAATTCTTCCCTATCTTATTCTTGTGCTGAGATACAGGGTGCTCCAACCTGCTGTAAAATGTTTGATTTCGAGAGTGAGCGAAACTA
>WWNC01000388.1:0-20393 GCA_011125475.1 Melanerpes aurifrons | reverse complement strand
TGGAGTTGATGTGGGTGATGGTGAGGAGGAGATGGAGTTGAGGGAGTTGGTGGTTTTGGTGATGGAGGAGATGGAGGTGATGGAGTGGTGGTGGAGGTGATGGAGGTGGTGGAAGAGGTGGAGGAGATGGAGGTGATGCTGCTGGTGGCTGCTGCTACTGTTAGTGCTGCAGCTGCTCTTTCCATTGCTGCTGTTTCTTGTGTTGCTGCTGCTCGCTGTAACTGATTCTGTTACCAATGCTGCTGCCGTTGCTGTCACTGCTGCTGCCTCTGCTGCTGCTGCTGTTCCCACTGCCAATGTTGCTGTTGCTGTCCTGCTGTCTGCTGCTGCTGCCACTGCTGTTGCTGTGTTCCCCTGTGATGTGTTTTGTGGTCCTGCTGCAGGTACTGCTGCTGCTGATGGGGGTGATGGAGGAGATGGAGTAGTAGAGGTGGAAGAGGTGGTGGAGGTGGTGCAGGTAGTGGAGGTGGTGTAGAAGATGGAGGTGGTGGAGTTGGTCTAGGCTGGAGTCCAGGTGGAGGTGGTGTAGGCTGTGGAGGTGGTGGAGGAGATCAGGAGCATCAATCTGTAGCATATAGGAGAAGTGTTAATAGCTGCTGCAGAAGGAGAAGAAAGAAGAAGAAGAATGAAGAAGAAGAAGAAAGAAGAAGAGGAAGATGAAGTATTAGCAGCAGCAGCAGAGGCAGCAGCAGTGGCAGCAGCAGCAGCAGCAGTACAGGAGATGATGTAGGTGATGGAGTTGATGTGGGTGATGGTGAGGGAGGAGATGGAGTTGAGGGAGTTGATCGTTTGGTGATGGAGGAGATGGAGGTGGTAGTGGTGGTGGAAGTGATGGAGGAGATGGAGGTGGTAGAGGAGATGCAGGAGGTGGAGGAGATGGAGGTGATGCTGCTGGTGTCTGCTGCTACTGTTCCCAGTGCTGCTGTTGCTGTTTCTTGTATTGCTGCTGCTGCTGCCTCTGCTGCTGCTGCTGTTCCTCCTGATGTTGCCACTGCTGCTGTTGCTGTCACTGCTGCTGCCTCTGCTGCTGCTGCTATTGTCAATGCTGTTCCTGATTCCTCTTCTGCTGATTCTGTTGTTGCTGCTGTTGCCAATGCTGTTGCTGTGTTCTGTGCTCCTGCTGCTGCTCCTGCTGTTGCCTCTGTTGCTGCTGCTGTTACTGTTGTTGCTGATGGGGTGATGGAGGATATAGAGGTAGTAGAGGTGGAGGAGGTGGTGGAGGTGGTCCAGGTGGTGGAGGTGGTGGAGAAGGTAGAGGTGATGGAGGTGGTCTAGGAGTTGGAGGAACTAGAGGTAGAGTAGGTTGTAGAGGTGGAGGAGGTATTGTAGGTTATGGAGTTGGTGGAGGTGATGCAGGAGATGCAGGAGCATCGTAATCTGTAGCATAGGGAGGAGTGTAAATAGCTGCTGCAGAAGGAGAAGAAAGAAGAAGAAGAGGAAGATGAAGTATTAGCAGCAGCAGCAGAGGCAGCAGCAGTGGCAGCAGCAGCAGCAGCAGTATAGGAGATGATATAGGTGATGGAGATGGTATAGGTGATGGTGAGGGAGGAGATGGAGTTGAGGGAGTTGGTGGTTTTGATGATGGAGGAGATGGAGGTTGTAGTGGTGGTGAAGTGATGGAGGAGGTGGAGGAGAAGATGGAGGTGATGTTGCTGAAGGCTTCTGCTACTGCTGTTCCCGGTGCTGCTGCTGCTCGTTCTTGTGTTGCTGCTGCTGCTGCTGCTGCCTCTGCTGCTGCTGCCTCTGCTGCTGCTGCTGTCACTGATTCTGTTGGCAATGCTGCTGTTACTGATTCTGTTGGCAATGCTGCTGTTGCTGTCACTGCTGCTGCCTCTGCTGCTGCTGCTGTTCCTTCTGATGTTGCCACTGCTCCTGTTGCTGTCACTGCTGCTGCCTCTGCTGCTGCTGCTGTTGCTGTTGCCACTGCTGTTCCTGATTCCCCTGCTGCTGATTCTGTTGTTGCTGCTGTTGCCAATGCTGTTGCTGTGTTCTGTGTTGCTGCTGCTGCTCCTGCTGTTGCCTCTGTTGCTGCTGCTGTTACTGGTGTTGCTGATGGGGATGGTGGAGGAGATGGAGGTAGTAGAGGTGGAGGAGGTGGTGGAGGAAGTCCCGGTGGTCTAGGAGGTGGAGGTGGTAGAGGTGGAGGGTTGGGAGGTGGTGGAGGTGTTTTAGGTGGTGGAGGAGGCTGTCCAGGAGGTGGAGGTGGTGGAGGTTGTGATGGAGGTCGTCTAGGTGGTGGAGGATCTAGATTTGGGGTAGAATGTGGAGTGGTGTCAGTGTAGTAGGTTGTGTGGTGGAGGTGATGCAGGAGATGCAGGAGCATCCCTGTTCAAGAGGAGATTGAGGTGGCGCTGGTGCCATGGTCATCATGGGGTCTGTGTTGAGAAGATCCTCGAGGTCCTTTCCAACCTAAGTTATACTGTGATACTGCATTGAGCATAGGAGAAGTAAATAGCTGCTGCAGAGAAAGAAGCAGAAGAAGAAGAAGAAAGAAGAAGAGGAGGAAGACATAGGATTAGCAGCAGCAGAGGCAGCAGCAGTGGCAGCAGCAGCAGTATAGGAGATGATGGAGGTGATGGAGATGATGTAGGTGATGGTGAGGGAGAAGATGGAGTTGATGGACTTTGGATGGAGGAGATGGAGGAGATGGAGGTGGTAGTGGTGGTGGAAGTGATGGAGGTGGTGCAGGTGGTGGAGGAGATGGAGGTGATGCTGAGGCTGCCTCTGCTGCTGCTGCTGCTGTTGCTGTTGCCACTGCTGTTCCTGATTCATCTGCTGGTTCTGTTACTGCCAATGCTGTTGCTGTGTTCTGTGATCCTGGCTCTACTGCTGTTGCTGATGGGGGTGATGGAGGAGATGGTGGTAGTAGAGGTGGAGGAGGTGGTGGAGGTGGTGCAGGTGGTGGAGGTGGTGTAGAAAATGGAGGCTGTGGAGGTGGTCTAGGAGGTGGAGGTGGTAGAGGTGGTGTAGGTTGTGGAGGAGGTGGAGGTGGTGTAGGCTGTGGAGGTGGTGGAGGAGATCAGGAGCATCCTAATCTGTAGCATAGGGAGAAGTGTTAATAGCTGCTGCAGAAGGAGAAGAAAGAAGAAGAAGAATGAAGAAGAAGAAGAAAGAAGAAGAGGAAGATGAAGTATTAGCAGCAGCAGCAGTGGCAGCAGCAGCAGCAGCAGTATAGGAGATGATGTAGGTGATGGAGTTGGTGTAGGTGATGGTGATGGAGGAGATGGAGTTGAGGGAGTTGGTGGTTTTGGTGATGGAGGAGATGGAGGAGATGGAGGTGGTAGTGGTGGTGGAAGTGATGGAGGAGATGTAGGTGGTGGAGGAGATGCAGGAGATGGAGGTGATGCTGCTGGTGGCTGCTGCTACTGTTAGTGCTGCTGCTGCTGTTCCCATTGCTGCTGTTGCTGTTTCTTGTGTTGCTGCTGCTGCCTCTGCTGCTGCTGCCTCTGCTGCTGCTGCCCCTGCTGCTGCTGCTGTCACTGATTCTGTTGGCAATGCTGCTGTTGCTGTCACTGCTGCTGCCTCTGCTGCTGCTGTTGCTGTTGCCACTGCTGTTCCTGATTCCTCTTCTGCTGATTCTGTTGTTGCTGCTGTTACCAATGCTGTTGCTGTTTTCTGTGATCCTGCTGCTGTTACTGCTGTTGCTGATGGGATGATGGAGCAGATGGAGGTAGTAGAGGTGGAGGAGGTGGTGGAGGATGTCCCGGTGGTGGAGGGAGTGGAGAAGGTGCAGGTGGTGTAGGTGGTCTAGGAGGTGGAGGAGCTAGAGGTGGAGTAGGTTGTGGAGGTAGTGGAGGAATTGTAGGTTGTGGAGGTGGTGTAAGTGAGGCAGGAGATGCAGGAGCATCGTCATCGGTAGCACAGGGAGAAGTGTTAATAGCTGCTGCAGAAGAAGAAGAAAGAAGAAGAATGAAGAAGAAGAAAGAAGAAGAAGAGGAAGATGAAGTATTAGCAGCAGCAGCAGAGGCATCAGCAGTGGCAGCAGCAGCAGCAGCAGCAGTATAGGAGATGATGTAGGTGATGGAGATGGTATAGGTGATGGTGAGGGAGGAGATGGAGTTGAGGGAGTTGGTGGTTCTGGTGATGGAGGAGATGGAGGAGATGGAGGTGGTAGTGGTGGTGGAAGTGATGGAGGTGGTGGAGCCATCAAGCCAGTTCCTTATCCATCCAGTGGTCACTGATCAGGTGGAGGTGGTGGAGGTGGTCCAGGTGGTGGAGGTGGTGTAGAAGAAGGAGGTGGTGGAGGTGGTCTAGGAGGTGGAGGTGGTAGAGGTGGTGCAGGTTGTGGAGGTGGTGGAGGAGATCAGGAGCATCATAATCTGTAGCACAGGGAGAAGTGTTAATAGCTGCTGCAGAAGGAGAAGAAAGAAGAAGAATGAAGAAGAAGAAGAAAGAAGAAGAGGAAGATGAAGTATTAGCAGCAGCAGCAGAGGCAGCAGCAGTGGCAGCTGCAGCAGTCTAGGAGATGATATAGGTGATGGAGTTGATGTGGGTGATGGTGAGGGAGGAGATGGAGTTGAGGGAGTTGGTGGTTTTGGTGATGGAGGAGATGGAGGAGATGGAGGTGAAAGTGGTGGTAGAAGTGATGGAGGTGGTGGAGGAGGTGGAGGAGATGGAGGTGATGCTGCTGGTGGCTGCTGCTACTGTTAGTGCTGCTGCTGCTCTTCCCATTGCTGCTGTTGATGTTTCTTGTGTTGCTGCTGCTGCTGCCTCTGCTGCTGCCTCTGCTGCTGCTGCTGTCACTGATTCTGTTACCAATGCTGCTGTTGCTGTCACTGCTGCAGCCTCTGCTGCTGCTGCTGTTCCTACTGATGTTGCCAATGTTGCTGTTGCTGTCACTGCTGCTGCCTCTGCTGCTGCTGCAGCTGTTGATGTTGCCACTGCTGTTCCTGATTCCCCTGCTGCTGATTCTGTTGTTGCTGCTGTTGCCAATGCTGCTGATGTGTTTTGTGGTCCTACTGCTTCTACTTCTGTTGCTGATGGGGGTGATGGAGGAGATGGGGGTAGTAGAGGTGGAAGAGGTGGTGGAGGTGGTGCAGGTAGTGGAGGTGGTGTAGAAGATGGAGGTGGTGGAGTTGGTCTAGGAGGTGGAGGTGGTAGAGGTGATGGAGTAGGTTGTCTAGAGGGGTAGGTGGAGGTGGTGTAGGCTGTGGAGGTGGTGGAGGAGATCAGGAGCATCACAATCTGTAGCATAGGGAGAAGTGTTAATAGCTGCTTTCAGAAGGAGAAGAAAGAAGAAGAAGAATGAAGAAGAAGAAGAAGAAGAAAGAAGAAGAAGAGGAAGATGAAGTATTAGCAGCAGCAGCAGAGGCAGCAGCAGTGGCAGCAGCAGCAGTCTAGGAGATGATGTAGGTGATGGAGTTGATGTAGGTGATGGTGAGGGAGGAGATGGAGTTGAGGGAGTTGGTGGTTTTGATGATGGAGGAGATGGAGGTTGTAGTGGTGGTGGAAGTGATGGAGGAGATGGAGGTGGTAGAGGAGATGCAGGAGGTGGAGGAGATGGAGGTGATGCTGCTGGTGGCTGCTGCTGTTAGTGCTGCTGCTACTGTCACTGCTGTTGCTGTTTCTTGTATTGCTGCTGCTGCCTCTGCTGCTGCTGCTGTTCCTCCTGATGTTGCCAATGCTGCTGTTGCTGTCACTGCTGCTGCTGCTGTCACTGCTGCTGCCTCTGCTGCTGCTCTTGTTGTTGCCACTCTGTTCCTGATTCCCCTGCTGCTGATTCTGTTGTTGCTGCTGTTGCCAATGCTGTTGCTGTGTTCTGTGCTCCTGCTGCTGCTCCTGCTGTTGCCTCTGTTGCTGCGCTGTTACTGTTGTTGCTGATGGGGTGATGGAGGATATGAGGTAGTAGAGGTGGAGGAGGTGGTGGAGGTGGTCAGGTGGTGGAGGTGGTGGAGAAGGTGGAGGTGATGGAGGTGGTCTAGGAGTTGGAGGAACTAGAGGTGGTGTAGGTTGTAGAGGTGGAGGAGGATTGTGGTTATGGCTGGTGGAGGTGATGCAGGAGATGCAGGAGCATCGTAATCTGTAGCATAGGGAGGAGTGTTAATAGCTGCTGCAGAAGGAGAAGAAAGAAGAAGAAGAATGAAGATGAAGAAGAAAGAAGAAGAGCAGATGGCAGCAGCAGTGGCAGCAGCAGCAGCAGTCTAGGAGATGATGTAGGTGATGGAGTTGATGTGGGTGATGGTGATGGAGTGATGGAGTTGAGGGAGTTGGTGGTTTTGGTGATGGAGGAGATGGAGATGGAGGTAGTAGTGGTGGTGAAGTGATGGAGGAGGTGGAGGAGATGCAGAGATGGAGGTGATGTTGCTGGTGGCTTCTGCTGCTGCTGTTCCCAGTGCTGCTGCTGCTGTTCTTGTGTTGCTGCTGCTGCCTCTGCTGCTGCTGCTGTCACTTTCTGTTGCTGCAATGCTGCTGTTGCTGTCACTGCTGCTGCCTCTGCTGCTGCTGCTGCACTCTGTTGCCAATGCTGCTGTTGCTGTCACTGCTGCTGCCTCTGCTGCTGCTGCTGTCACTGATTCTGTTGCCAATGCTGCTGTTGCTGTCACTGCTGCTGCCTCTGCTGCTGCTGCTGTTCCTCCTGATGTTGCCACTGCTGCTGTTGCTGTCAGTGCTGCTGCCTCTGCTGCTGCTGCTGCTGTTGCTGTTGCCACTCTGTTCCTGATTCCTCTGCTGCTGATTCTGTTGTTGCTGCTGTTGCCAATGCTGTTGCTGTTTTCTGTGATCCTGCTGCTGTTACTGCTGTTGCTGATGGGATGATGGAGCAGATGGAGGTAGTAGAGGTGGAGGAGGTGGTGGAGGATGTCCCGGTGGTGGAGGGAGTGGAGAAGGTGCAGGTGGTGTAGGTGGTCTAGGAGGTGGAGGTGGTGGAGGTGGAGTAGGTTGTGGAGGAATTGCAGGTTGTGGAAGTGGTGGAGGTGATGCAGGAGATGCAGGAGCATTGTAATCTGTAGCATAGGGAGAAGTGTAAATAGCTGCTGCAGAAGGAGAATAAAGAAGAAGAATGAAAAAGTAGAAAGAAGAAGAGGAGGATGAAGTATTAGCAACAGCAGCAGAGGCAGCAGCAGTGGCAGCAGCAACAGCAGCAGTATAGGAGATGATGTAGGTGATGGAGATGCATAGGTGATGGTGAGGGAGGAGATGGAGTTGAGGGAGTTGATGGTTTTGGTGATGGAGGAGATGGAGGAGATGGAGGTGGTGGAGGTGGTGGAAGTGATGGAGGTGGTGGAGCCATCAAGCCAGTTCCTTATCCATCCAGTGGTCACTGATCAGGTGGAGGTGGTGGAGGTGGTCCAGGTGGTGGAGGTGGTGTAGAAGAAGGAGGTGGTGGAGGTGGTCTAGGAGGTGGAGGTGGTAGAGGTGGTGTAGGTTGTGGAGCAGGTGGAGGTGGTGTAGGCTGTGGAGGTGGTGGAGGAGATCAGAAGCATCCTAATCTGTAGCACAGGGAGAAGTGTTAATAGCTGCTGCAGAAGGAGGAGAAAGAAGAAGAAGAAGAAGAAGAATGAGGAAGAAGAAAGAAGATGAAGATGAAGTATTAGCAGCAGCAGCAGAGGCAGCAGCAGTGGCAGCAGCAGCAGCAGTACAGGAGATGATGTAGGTGATGGAGTTGATGTAGGTGATGGTGAGGGAGGAGATGGAGTTGTGGGAGTTGATGGTTTTGGTGATGGAGGAGATGGAGGAGATGGAGTGGTAGTGGTGGTGGACGTGATGTAGGTGTTGGACGTGGTGGAGGAGATGGAGGTGATGCTGCTGGTGGCTGCTGCTACTGTTAGTGCTGCTGCTGCTGTTCCCATTGCTGCTGCTGCTGTTTCTTGTGTTGCTGCCACTGCTGCTGCCTCTGCTGCTGCTGTAGCTGTTTCTCCTGCCATTGCTGCTGTTGCTGCCTCTCTTGCTGCTGCTGTCAGTGATTCTGTTGCCAGTGCTGCTGTTGCTGTCACTGCTGCTGCCTCTGCTGCTGCTGCTGTTCCTACTGATGTTGCCAAACCTGCTGTTTCTGTCACTGCTGCTGCCTCTGCTGCTGCTGCTGCTGTTGCTGTTGCCACTGCTGTTCCTGATTCCTCTGCTGCTGATTCTGTTGTAGCTGCTGTTGCCAATGCTGCTGATGTGTGCTGTGCTCCTGCTGCTGCTCCTGCTGTTGCCTCTGTTGCTGCTGCTGTTACTGCTGTTGCTGATGGGGGTGATGGAGGATATAGAGGTAGTAGAGGCGGAGGAGGTGGTGAAGGTGATGCAGGTGGTGGAGGTGGTGGAGGCTGTCCAGGTGGTGGAGGTGGTGGAAAAGGTGGAGGTGGTGGAGGTGGTGCAGGAGTTGGAGGAGCTAGAGGTGGAGGAGGTTGTGGAGGTGGTGGAGGTGAGGCAGGAGATGCAGGAGCATCGTAATCTGTAGCATAGGGAGAAGTGTTAATAGCTGCTGCAGAAGGAGAAGAAAGAAGAAGAAGAAGAATGAAGAAGAAGAAAGAAGAAGAAGAGGAAGAGGAAGTATTAGCAGCAGCAGCAGAGGCAGCAGCGGCAGCAGTCTAGGAGATGATGTAGGTGATGGAGTTGTTGTAGGTGATGGTGAGGCAGGAGATGGTGTGGATGGAGTTGATGGTTTTGATGATGGAGATGATAGAGCAGATGGAGGTAGTAGTGGTGGTGGAAGTGAGGGAGGTGGTTGAGGTGGTAGAGGAGGTGGAGGTGATGTTCCCATTACTGCTGTTGCTGTTTCTTGTGTTGCTGCTGCTGCTGCCTCTGCTGCTGCTGCTGTCACTGATTCTGTTGCCAATGCTGCTGTTGCTGTCACTGCTGCTGCCTCTGCTGCTGCTGCTGTTCCTACTGATGTTGCCAATGTTGCTGTTGCTGTCACTGCTGCTGCTGTTGCTGTTGCTGCTGCTGTTGCTGTTGCCACTGCTGTTCCTGATTCCCCTGCTGCTGATTCTGTTGTTGCTGCTGTTGCCAATGCTGTTGCTGTGTTCTGTGTTGCTGCTGCTGCTCCTGCTGTTGCCTCTGTTGCTGCTGCTGTTACTGGTGTTGCTGATGGGGATGGTGGAGGAGATGGAGGTAGTAGAGGTGGAGGAGGTGGTGGAGGAAGTGGAGGTGGTCTAGGAGGTGGAGGTGGTAGAGGTGGAGTAGGTTGTGGAGGTGGTGGAGGTGTTTTAGGTGGTGGAGGAGTGGGAGGCTGTCCAGGTGGTGGAGAAGGTGGAGGTGGTGGAGGTCATCTAGGAGGTGGAGGATCTAGAGTTGGGGTAGAATGTGGAGGTGGTGTCAGTGTAGTAGGTTGTGCAGGTGATGCAGGAGATGCAGGAACATCCCTGGAGGCGTTCAAGAGGAGATTGGAGGTGGCACTTGGTGCCGTGGTCTAGTCATGGGGTCTGTGTTGATAGGTTGGACTCGATGATCTTCGAGGTCCTTTCCAACCTAAGTTATACTGTGTGATACTGTGATACTGTGATTGGTAGCATAGGGAGAAGTGTTAATAGCTGCTGCAGAGAAAGAAGCAGAAGAAGAAGAAGAAGAAAAAGAAGAAGAGGAGGAAGACATAGGATTAGCAGCAGCAGAGGCAGCAGCAGAGGCAGCAGCAGTATAGGAGATGATGTAGGTTATGGAGTTGATGTAGGTGAAGGTGAGGGTGGAGTTGGAGTGGAGTTGATGGAGTTCCTGTTGGAGGAGATGGAGGAGATGGAGGTGGTAGTGGTGGTGGAAGTGATGGAGGTGGTGCAGGTGGTGGAGGAGATGGAGGTGATGCTGCTGTTGTTGTCACTGCTGCTGCCTCTGCTGCTGCTGCTGCTGTTGCCACTGCTGTTCCTGATTCCTCTGCTGCTGATTCTGTTGTTGCTGCTGTTGCCAATGCTGTTGCTGTTTTCTGTGATTCTGCTGCTGCTACTGCTGTTGCTGATGGGATGATGGAGCAGATGGAGGTAGTAGAGGTGGAAGAGGTGGTGGAGGATGTCCCGGTGGTGGAGGGAGTGGAGAAGGTGCAGGTGGTGTAGGTGGTCTAGGAGGTGGAGGAGCTAGAGGTGGAGTAGGTTGTAGAGGTAGTGGAGGAATTGTAGGTTGTGGAAGTGGTGGAGGTGATGCAGGAGATGCAGGAGCATTGTAATCTGTAGCATAGGGAGAAGTGTAAATAGCTGCTGCAGAAGGAGAAGAAAGAATAAGAATGAAAAAGTAGAAAGAAGAAGAGGAGGATGAAGTATTAGCAACAGCAGCAGAGGCAGCAGCAGTGGCAGCAGCAGCAGCAGCAGCAGTATAGGAGATGATGTAGGTGATGGAGATGCATAGGTGATGGTGAGGGAGGAGATGGAGTTGAGGGAGTTGATGGTTTTGGTGATGGAGGAGATGGAGGAGATGGAGGTGGTGGAGGTGGTGGAAGTGATGGAGGTGGTGGAGCCATCAAGCCAGTTCCTTATCCATCCAGTGGTCACCGATCAGGTGGAGGTGGTGGAGGTGGTCCAGGTGGTGGCGGTGGTGTAGAAGAAGGAGGTGGTGGAGGTGGTCTAGGAGGTGGAGGTGGTAGAGGTGGTGCAGGTTGTGGAGCAGGTGGAGGTGGTGTAGGCTGTGGAGGTGGTGGAGGAGATCAGGAGCATCCTAATCTGTAGCACAGGGAGAAGTGTTAATAGCTGCTGCAGAAGGAGGAGAAAGAAGAAGAAGAAGAAGAAGAATGAGGAAGAAGATGAAGATGAAGTATTAGCAGCAGCAGCAGTGCCAGCAGCAGTGGCAGCAGCATCAGCAGCAGTCTAGGAGATGATGTAGGTGATGGAGTTGATGTAGGTGATGGTGAGGGAGGAGATGGAGTTGAGGGAGTTGATGGTTTTGGAGATGGAGGAGATGGAGGTGGTAGAGGTGGTGGAAGTGATGGAGGAGGTGCAGGTGGTGGAGGAGGTGGAGGAGATGCAGGAGGTGGAGGAGGTGGAGGTGATGCTGCTGGTGGCTACTGCTCCTGTTAGTGCTGCGGCTGCTGTTCCCAGTGCTGCTGCTGCTCCTTCCTGTGTTGCTGTCACTGCTGCTGCCTCTGCTGCTGCTGCTGTTCCTACTGATGTTGCCAATGCTGCTGTTGCTGTAACTGCTGCTGCCTCTGCTGCTGCTGCTGCTGTTGTTGTTGCCACTGCTGTTCCTGATTCCTCTGCTGCTGATTCTGTTGTTGCTGCTGTTGCCAATGCTGTTGCTGTGTTCTGTGATCCTGCTGCTGCTACTGCTGTTGCTGATGGGGGTGATGGAGGCGATGGTGGTCGTAGAGGTGGAAGAGGTGGTGGAGGTGTTGCAGGTGGTGGAGGTGGTGTAGAAGATGGAGGTGGTGGAGGTGGTCTACTAGGTGGAGGTGGTAGAGGTGGTGTAGGTTGTGGAGGAGGTGGAGGTGCTGTAGGCTGTAGAGGTAGTGGAGGAGAAGAGGAGCATCATAATCTGTAGCATAGGGAGAAGTGTTAATTGCTGCTGCAGAAGGAGAAGAAAGAAGAAGAAGAATGAGGAAGAAAGAAGAAGAGGAAGATGAAGTATTAGCAGCAGCAGAGGCAGCAGCAGTGGCAGCAGCAGCAGCAGTATAGGAGATGATGTAGGTGCTGGTGAGGGAGGAGATTGAGTTGAGGGAATTGAGGGAGTGGGTGATGGAGGAGATGGAGGAGATGGAGGTGGTAGTGGTGGTGGAAGTGATGGAGGTGGTGGAGGTGGTAGAGGAGATGGAGGTGATGCTGCTGGTGGCTGCTGCTACTGTTAGTGCTGCTGCTGCTGTTCCCATTGCTGCTGCTGCTGTTTCTTGTGTTGCTGTCAGTGCTGCTGCCACTGCTGCTGCCTCTGCTGCTGCTGTAGCTGTTTCTCCTGCCATTGCTGCTGTTGCTGCCTCTCTTGCTGCTGCTGTTAGTGATTCTGTTGCCAGTGCTGCTGTTGCTGTCACTGCTGCTGCCTCTGCTGATGCTGCTGTCACTGATTCTGTTGCCAATGCTGCTGTTGCTGTCACTGCTGCTGCCTCTGCTGCTGCTGCTGTCACTGATTCTGTTGCCAATGCTGCTGTTGCTGTCACTGCTGCTGCCTCTGCTGCTGCTGTTCCTACTGATGTTGCCAATGCTGCTGTTGCTGTCTCTGCTGCTGCCTCTGCTGCTGCTGCTGCTGTTGTTGCCACTGCTGTTCCTGATTCCTCTGCTGGTGATTCTGTTGCTGCTGCTGTTGCCAATGCTGTTGCTGTGTTCTGTGTTGCTGCTGCTGCTCCTGCTGTTGCCTCTGTTGCTGCTGCTGTTACTGCTGTTGCTGATGGGGGTGATGGAGGAGATGGAGGTAGTAGAGGTGGAGGAGGAGGTGGAGGTGGTGGAGGCTGTCCAGGTGGTGGAGGAGGTGGAGGTGGTGGAGGCTGTCCAGGTGGTGGAGGTGGTGGAGAAGGTGGAGGTGGTGGAGGTGGTCTAGGAGTTGGAGGAGCTAGAGGTGGATAAGGTTGTGGAGATGATGGAGGTATTGTAGGTTGTGGAGGTGGTGGAGGTGATGCAGGAGATGCAGGAGCATCGTAATCTGTAGCATAGGAAGAAGTGTTAATAGCTGCTGCAGAAGGAGAAGAAAGAAGAAGAAGAAAGAAGAAGAAGAGGAAGATGAAGTATTAGCAGCAGCAGCAGAGGCAGCAGCAGTGGCAGCAGCAGCAGCAGTACAGGAGATGATGTAGGTGATGGAGTTGATGTAGGTGATGGTGAGGGAGGAGATGGAGTTGAGAGAGGTGGTGGTTTGGTGATGGAGGAGATGGAGGAGATGGAGGTGGTAGTGGTGGTGGAAGTGATGGAGGTGGTGGAGGTGGTAGAGGAGATGGAGGTGATGCTGCTGGTGGCTGCTGCTACTGTTAGTGCTGCTGCTGCTGTTCCCATTGCTGCTGCTGCTGTTTCTTGTGTTGCTGTCACTGCTGCTGCCTCTGCTGCTGCTGTAGCTGTTTCTCATGCCATTGCCGCTGTTGCTGCCCCTCTTGCTGCTGCTGTTAGTGATTCTGTTGCCAATGCTGCTGTTGCTGTCACTGCTGCTGCCTTTGCTGCTGCTGCTGTTCCTACTGATGTTGCCAATGCTCCTGTTGCTGCTCCTGCTGCTGCCTCTGCTGCTGCTGCTGCTGTTGCTGTTGCCACTGCTGCTGTTGCTGTCACTGCTGCTGCCTCTGCTGCTGCTGCTGCTGCTGTTGCCACTGCTGTTCCTGATTCCTCTGCTGCTGATTCTGTTGCTGCTGCTTTTGCCAATGCTGTTACTGTGCTCTGTGATGCTGCTGCTGCTGCTGCTGCTGCTGTTGCTGATGGGGGTGATGGCGGAGATGGTGGTAGTAGAGGTGGAAGAGGTGGTGGAGGTTGTGCAGGTGGTGGAGGTGGTGTAGGAGATGGACGTTGTGGAGATGGTCTAGGAGATGGAGGTGGTAGAGGTGGTGGAGGAGGTGGAGGTGGTCTAGCAGGTGGAGATGGTAGAGGTGGAGTAGGTGGTGGAGGTGGTGGAGGTGATTTAGGTAGTGGAGGAGGTGGAGGCTGTCCAGGTGGTGGATGTGGTAGAGACGGTGGAGGTGGTGGAGGTGGTCTAGGAGGTGGAGAAGCTAGAGTTGGAGTAGAATGTGGAGGTGGTGGTGGTGTAGTAGGTTGTGGAGGTGGTGGAGGTGATGCAGGAGATGCAGGAGCATCGTAATTGGTGGCATTGGCAGAAGTATTAATATCTGCTGCAGAGAAAGAAGAAGAAGAAGAAGAAGAAGAAGAAGAAGAAGAAGAAGAAGAAGAAGAAGAAGAAGAAGAAGAAGAAGAAGAAGAAGAAGAAGAAGAAGAAGTGGAGGAAGACATAGGACTAGCAGCAGCAGAGGCAGCAGCAGTGGCAGCAGCAGCAGCAGTATAGGAGATGATGTAGGTGATGGAGTTGATGTAGGTGATGGTGAGGGAGGAGATGGAGTTGAGGGAGGTGGTGGTTTGGTGATGGAGGAGATGGAGGAGATGGAGGTGGTAGTGGTGGTGGAAGTGATGGAGGTGGTGGAGGAGGTGGAGGAGATGCAGGAGGTGGAGGAGATGGAGGTGATGCTGCTGGTGGCTGCTGCTACTGTTAGTGCTGCTGCTGCTGTTCCCAGTGCTGCTGTTGCTGTTTCTTGTGTTGCTGCTGATGCCTCTGCTGCTGCCTCTGCTGCTGATGCTGCTGCTGCTGCTGCTGTTTCGGTTGCCAATGCTGCTGTTGCTGCTCCTGCTGCTGCCTCTGCTGCTGCTGCTGCTGTTGCTGTTGCCACTGCTGTTCCTGATTCCTCTGCTGCTGATTCTGTTGCTGCTGCTGTTGCCAATGCTGTTGCTGTGTTCTGTGATCCTGCTGCTGCTACTGCTGTTGCTGATGGGGGTGATGGAGGAGATGGAGGTAGTAGAGATGGAGGAGGTGGTGGGGTGGTGCAGGTGGTGGGGAAGGTGAAGGTTGTCCAGGTGGTGGAGGTGGTGGAAAAGGTGGAGGTGGTGGAGGTGGTACAGGAGTTGGAGGAGCTAGAGGTGGAATAGGCTGTGGAGGTGGTGGAGGTGAGGCAGGAGATGCAGGAACATTGTAATCTGTAGCATAGGGAGAAGTGTTAATAGCTGCTGCTGCAGGAGAAGAAAGAAGAAGAAGAAGAATGAAGAAGAAGAAAGAATAAGAAGAGGAAGAGGAAGTATTAGCAGCAGCAGCAGAGGCAGCAGCAGTGGCAGCAGCAGCAGCAGTCTAGGAGATGATGTAGGTGATGGAGTTGTTGTAGGTGATGGTGAGGCAGGAGATGGTGTGGATGGAGTTGATGGTTTTGATGATGGAGATGATAGAGCAGATGGAGGTAGTAGTGGTGGTGGAAGTGAGGGAGGTGGTTGAGGTGGTAGAGGAGGTGGAGGTGATGTTCCCATTACTGCTGTTGCTGTTTCTTGTGTTGCTGCTGCTGCTGCCTCTGCTGCTGCTGCTGCTGTCACTGATTCTGTTGCCAATGCTGCTGTTGCTGTCACTGCTGCTGCCTCTGCTGCTGCTGCTGTTCCTACTGATGTTGCCAATGTTGCTGTTGCTGTCACTGCTGCTGCTGTTGCTGTTGCTGCTGCTGTTGCTGTTGCCACTGCTGTTCCTGATTCCTCTGCTGCTGATTCTGTTGTTGCTGCTGTTGCCAATGCTGTTGCTGTGTTCTGTGTTGCTGCTGCTACTGCTGCTGTTGCCTCTGTTGCTGCTGCTGTTACTGGTGTTGCTGATGGGGATGGTGGAGGAGATGGAGGTAGTAGAGGTGGAGGAGGTGGTGGAGGAAGTGGAGGTGGTCTAGGAGGTGGAGGTGGTAGGGGTGGAGTAGGTTGTGGAGGTGGTGGAGGTGAGGCAGGAGATGCAGGAGCATCGTAATCTGTAGCATAGGGAGAAGTGTTAATAGCTGCTGCTGCAGGAGAAGAAAGAAGAAGAAGAGGAAGATGAAGTATTAGCAGCAGCAGCAGAGGCAGCAGCAGTGGCAGCAGCAGCAGCAGTCTAGGAGATGATGTAGGTGATGGAGTTGTTGTAGGTGATGGTGAGGCAGGAGATGGTGTGGATGGAGTTGATGGTTTTGATGATGGAGATGATAGAGCAGATGGAGGTAGTAGTGGTGGTGGAAGTGAGGGAGGTGGTTGAGGTGGTAGAGGAGGTGGAGGTGATGTTCCCATTACTGCTGTTGCTGTTTCTTGTGTTGCTGCTGCTGCTGCCTCTGCTGCTGCTGCCTCTGCTGCTGCTGCTGTCACTGATTCTGTTGCCAATGCTGCTGTTGCTGTCACTGCTGCTGCCTCTGCTGCTGCTGCTGTTCCTACTGATGTTGCCAATGCAGCTGTTGCTGTCACTGCTGCTGCCTCTGCTGCTGCTGCTGTTCCTTCTGGTGTTGCCACTGCTGCTGTTGCTGTCACTGCTGCTGCCTCTGCTGCTGCTGCTGCTGCTGTTGCCACTGCTGTTCCTGATTCCTCTTCTGCTGATTCTGTTGTTGCTGCTGTTGCCAATGCTGTTGCTGTGTTCTGTGATCCTCTGCTGCTACTGCTGTTGCTGATGGTGGTGATGGAGGAGATGGTGGTAGTAGAGGTGGAAGAGGAGGTGGAGGTGGTGCAGGTGGTGGAGGTGGTGGAGGTGGTGCAGGTGGTGGAGGTGGTGGAGGTGGTCTAGGAGGTGGAGGTGGTAGAGGGGGAGTAGGTTGTGGAGGAGGTGGAGGAGATCAGGAGCATAATAATCTGTAGTATAGGGAGAAGTGTTAATAGCTGCTACAGAAGGAGAAGAATGAAGAAGAAGAAAGAAGAAGAAGAGGAAGAGGAAGTATTAGCAGCAGCAGCAGAGGCAGCAGCAGTGGCAGCAGCAGCAGCAGTATAGGAGATGATGTAGGTGATGGAGTTGATGTAGGTGATGGTGAGGGAGGAGATGGGGTTGAGGGAGTTGGTGGTTTTGATGATGGAGATGATGGAGGTGGTAGTGGTGGTGGAAGTGATGGAGGTGGTGAAGGTGGTGGAGGTGATGCTGCTGGTGGCTGCTGCTACTGTTAGTGCTGCTGCTGCTGTTCCCATTGCTGCTGTTGCTGTTTCTTGTGTTGCTGCTGCTGCCTCTGCTGCTGCTGTTCCTACTAATGTTGCCAATGCTGCTCTTGCTGCTCCTGCTGCTGCCTCTGCTGCTGCTGCTGCTGTTGCTGTTGCCACTGCTGTTCCTGATTCCTCTGCTGCTAATTCTGTTGTTGCTGCTGTTGCCAATGCTGTTGCTGTGTTCTGTGCTCCTGCTGCTGCTCCTGCTGTTGCCTCTGCTGCTGCTGCTGTTCCTTCTGTTGCTGATGGGGATGACAGAGGATATGGAGGTAGTAGAGGTGGTGGAGGTGGTGGAGGAGGTGGAGATGTTCTAGGAGGTGGAGGTGGTAGAGGTGGAGTAGGTTATGGAGGTGGTGGATGTGATTTGAGGTACTGGAGGAGGTGGAGGCTGTCCAGGTGGAGAAGTTGGAGGTTGTTAAGGTGGTCTAGGAGGTGGAGGAGCTAGAATTGCAGTAGAATGTGGGGGTGGTGGTGGTGTAGTAGGTGGTGGAGGTAGTGGAGTTGTTGGAGGAGATGCAGGAGCATCATAATCTGTAGCATAGGGAGAAGTGTTAATAGCTGCTACAGAGAAAGAAGCAGAAGAAGAAGAAGAAGAAGAAAGAAGGGGAGGAAGACATAGGATTAGCAGCAGCAGAGGCAGCAGCAGTGGCAGCAGCAGCAGCAGTATAGGAAATGATGTAGGTGATGGAGATGATGTAGGTGAAGGTGAGGGAGGAGATGGAGTTGATGGACTTTGTGATAGAGGAGATGGAGGATATGGAGGTGGTAGTGGTGGTGGAATTGATGGAGGTGGTGGAGGTGGTGGAGATAGTGGAGGTTGTGTAGGAGGTTGAGATTGTGAAGGTGGCTGCTGCTCCTGTTAGTGCTGCTGCTGCTGTTCCCAGTGCTGCTGTTGCTATTTCTTGTGTTGCTGCTGCTGCTGCCTCTGCTGCTGCTGCCTCTGCTGCTGCTGCTGTCACTGATTCTGTTGCCAATGCTGCTGTTGCTGTCACTGCTGCTGCCTCTGCTGCTGCTGCTGTTCCTACTGATGTTGCCACTGCTGCTGTTGCTGTCACTGCTGCCTCTGCTGCTGCTGCTGTTACTGCTGTTGCTGATGTGCCTGATGGAGGAGATGGAGGTGGAGGGGGTGTTTGAGATGATGGAGGAGGTGGAGGTGATGGAGCATCATCTGCACCATAATGACTACATTAATAGCAGCAGCAGAAGAAAGAAGAGGACGAAGAGAGAAGCTGTTTGTTCCAGCTTTGAGTTGTGCCTCTGTGTTGGGACTGCTGCAAATCAATCACCAGACAGCAGTGCCTGTTAGTCTCTCTGCTCTGCCCCAGGCTCTCTGACCTTTCCTCCTGCACTGCTTCTTGAAGGGGAAGCTGTGGTGGTTGAGGCTGGGTGCTGGCCCGGATGCCACTGCACAGAACACACCTGGGAGGTGCCAAGGGGTGTGCCCAGCCCAGGGGGTGGTCAGAGGGAACCAGGTATTGCATTCCCATAATGCCCTGCTCCCCTCTAAAATGCCCATGCAGGGTCTTCACTTCCTCTTCTGTCCCCAGCTGCAGCCTAGGGAAAATGGCTGAGCTGCCTCCCTTGGTGTGCCCAGCCCCAAGGCTGGGGGTTTGGGTGTACCCCCAGGTGGGGATGGGATGTTCTTGGCTGTGTTGTGGGATGTCTCTCTCTCTGTCAGGTGGGGGTGGTCAGAGGGAACCAGGTATTGCATTCCCATAATGCCCTGCTCCCCTCTAAAATGCCCATGTTCTTCACTTCCTCTTCTGGGTGTTCTTGGGTGTGTTGTGGGATCTCTCTCTCTCTGTCAGGTGCCTGTGGCTCTCTGTAAAGCTTTCATTGGTGTTTTGTATTGTTTTCTATTTAACCTTTCCATCACTTTTGCAATCCCTTTGTCTGAGTCCTTGTCTCTGCCCGTGGTGGGGAGGGGGTCTGCCCCAAGCCATTGCAGAAGCCAAAGTGTCTGACATCAGCACAGAGTGGGATCCCTTCCTGTGGTGACACAGATGTCAGGGCATCCCCAGCAGCAGGGCACGGAATGGGCAGGCCCTAGAGCTAAGCACAGCTCAGGCCAAAGGCTCCCAGGCTGCACAGAGAGCTTTGGCTGTGTCAGGGTGCCCAGAGATCTCCCCAGGCAGCTTGTTCAGAGGGGCCCTGAGAGGCATTTGCATGCCCAGATGTGAGCCTGTGCCTCCCAAGGTCCCCAGGAGCTGCTTCACTCAGGGAATGAAAAGCTTAATGGCATCAGAAGCCTGAAGGCAGAGGTCTCAGTTTGGTCCCAGAGGAGACCCAGAGCCTTTGTGCCCCTCCCCAAGGAGTGAACTGAAAATGCTCCTCCCAGAATTGGACATCCAGATGGAAATACCTTTACAAACCTTTGCCCTGTTGACACAAATGCAAAGCCCCCAAACTCCCATCCCAGCTTACAGCAACCTCAGCAAGCCAAAAGCCTTCCAACAACCCAGGCTCCAGTGCCCCCCAGGCCTCCCCCCTGAGCTCCCTCTCCCCCAGGCTAAGCCAAATGGCACAGCTACAGACTTAGCTTTGCCCAGGCTGAGCCAGGCTGCAAACCTCCACCACACTGCAAGGGAGAAGAGATCCACACTGGGAAGAGAGAGAGAGAGGCAAACAAGGGCTGAGCTGACTCTGCAACCCTTTTATACAGCAGCTAAAAGATCAGGGATGAAATAACCAACGATGCCAAGCTCCTGCTCCTGTCCAGCCCCTTGCAGGGCTTTCCAGCTCCATGGGTAAGACATCCAGGCTGAAAGCCACAGCACCAGAGCACAGCAGAAGGGAGGCATCAGATCTGGTTGCTCTTTCTCCCTCATTCATGACCTGCCCGGGCTGGGAGCACTCAGTGCTTCTCTCTGTTCCTGGGGACAGTTTGGCTCAGTTTGGATGAACACAGAGCACAGGAAGGCAAACTGGAGCTGAAAGTCTGACAGCAGAGTTCTTGGTGTAGAGGCAAAACAAACCTGGGCTCCAGATCCCCCTGGATCTGTGCTGTGAAATGCAGCTGCAGAGATCCTGCTGCCTGAGTTCTTCTAACCTGTGAACAATGTTCTCCTGATAGATCAATGATTTCCCTGGCACAGGGAGTGCCATGGCAAAGCCAAGGGGGCAGGGGGACAAGGCACTGCTGGGGACATTCCCATTGGGCTCCAGAGGGGAAGGTTCCCCAGGAGCACAGCCAGGCCCTGGCAGCAGCTCCCAAGGGCAGCAGTGGAGTCCCCTGCCCTGGGCAGCTTAAGGCTCAGCTTGCCAGGGCCAGCTCCTTGCAACTCTGCTGTGCCCTAGACAGGTTGGGGCAGATGATGCTTGGGGTCCTTCCAGCCTGGCACTCTGGGTTCTGTGATTTCTGCTTGCAGGCTTCCAAAGCCATTGGGAGAGAGCAAGCCCAGGGCAGGAGTCAGCCTCTCCCTCCAGCCCCTGCCAAGCTGGGCACTGCTCAGCACAGCAGCCCCTGCCCAGCCCCTTGGCTTGCTCAGCACAGGCACAGGAGGGGCAGTGCCCAGCCTGCAGCACACAGAGGTGCAGAGCAGCTGGCCCTGGGATGGGGCACCCCCAGGCTGCTCCTTCCCCTGAGAGCTCCACAGCTGACCCCAAGCAGCAAAGGGCAGAGGCTGCTGCTCAGATGTTTGCCACACCAGGAGCAGCCAGAGCAAAGCATCACAGAGCTGTGCTGGCTGGCAAAGACCTTTCAGACCACTGAGTCCAACCTTACCCCAGCACTGCCAGGGCACCACTGAACCCTGGCCTCAGCACCACAGCTACACAGCTTGGAAACCCCTCCAGAGATGGGGTCCCCAGCACAGTGCTGGGAGCCTGGCCCAGGCCTTGACAACCCTTCTGGGGAGGAAACTCTTCCTCCTCTCCACCCTAAAGCTCCCTTGGTGCAACCTGGGGCCATCCCCTCCTGACCTCTTGCTTATTCCTTGGGAGAAG
>WWNC01000387.1:0-21363 GCA_011125475.1 Melanerpes aurifrons | reverse complement strand
CAAATGGGACGAGGTGGGAGTTTGTTTTGGGGGCATGGGCACGGGGCTCTGGGAGCTGACTGGGAGGTCCAGGCAGGTTAAAAAGGTTTGAGGGTGTGCAGAAGTGTCGTTAGTATTCCGTAGGGCATTGTCTGGCTCTCTCAGGGTTTTTGGGGTTGTGAAGGGTCGTAGAATCAAATTGTAGTGTGCAAAAGGGACGAGCTGGGAACTGGGTTTTGGGGTGGGGGCATGGGCACGGGGAGCTCTGGGGGCTGACTGGGAGGTCCAGGCAGGCTAGAAAGTGTTTGAGGGAGTGCAGAGGTTTCGTTAGTATTCCGTAGGGCATTGTCTGGGTCTCAGGGTTTTTGTGGGGTCGTGAAGGGTCGAGAATCAAATTGTAGTGTGCAAAAGGGATGAGCTGGGAACTGGGTTTGGTGGGGGGGCATGTATTGATTGGCTCTGGGGTGACAGGGAGGCAGGCAGGTTAAAAAGAGTTTGAGGGTGTGCAGAAGTGTCGTTAGTATTCCGTAGGGCTTCATCTGGGGCTGTCAGTGTTTTGGGGTGTCGTGAAGGGCTGTAGAATCAAAGTTTTGTGTGCCAAATGGGACGAGGTGGGAGTTTGTTTTGGGGGGGAGCATGGGTAATGGGGCTCTGGGAGCTGACTGGGAGGTCCAGGCAGGTTAAAAGGGTTTGAGGGTGTGCAGAAGCTTGTAAGTATTCTGTAGGGCATCGTCTGGGGTGTCAGGGTTTTGGGGAGTTCTGAAGGGTCGAGAATCAATTGTAGTGTGCCAAAAGGGACAAGGTGGGAATTGGGTTTTGGGGGGGGGCATGGGTATGGGGGCTCTGGGAGCTGACTGGGAGGTCCAGGCAGGTTAAAAAGGGTTTGAGGGTGCAGAAGTGTCAGTTAGTATTCCGTAGGGCATTGTCTGGCCTCTCAGGGTTTTTGGGGGTTGTGAAGGGTCGTAGAATCAAATTGTAGTGTGCAAAAGGGACGAGCTGGGAACTGGGTTTTGGGGTGGGGGCATGGGCACGGGGAGCTCTGGGGCTGACTGGGAGGTCCAGGCAGGTTAAAAGTGTTTGAGGGAGTGCAGAGGTGTCGTTAGTATTCCGTAGGGCATTGTCTGGGTCTCTCAGGTTTTTGTGGGGTCGTGAAGGGTCGTAGAATCAAATTGTAGTGTGCAAAAGGGATGAGCTGGGAGCTGGGTTTGGGAGTGGGGGAGGGTATCTGGGCCTGGGGTGACAGGGAGGTGGGGGGGGGGCATGTATTCGTAGGGCATTCATCTGGGGCTCTGGGGGTGTGACAGGGAGAATCAAATATTTGCAGGCAGGTTAAAAAGAGTTTGAGGGTGAGGGTGCAGAAGTGTCGTTAGTATTCCGTAGGGCATTGTCTGGGGCTGTCAGGTTTTGGGGGTGTCGTGAAGGGTCGTAGAATCAAATTTTGTGTGCCAAATGGGACGAGGTGGGAGTTTGTTTTGGGGGGGGGGCATGGGTACGGGGCTCTGGGAGCTGACTGGGAGGTCCAGGCAGGTTAGAAAGGCAGTTTGAGGGTGCAGAAGTGTCGTTAGTATTCTGTAGGGCATTGTCTGGGTCTCTCAGGGTTTTGTGGGGTCGTGAAGGGTCGTAGAATCAAATTGTAGTGTGCAAAAGGGATGAGCTGGGAACTGGGTTTGGGGGGGGGGATGTATTGATTGGCTCTGGGGTGTGACAGGGAGGTCCAGGCAGGTTAAAAAGAGTTTGAGGGTGTGCAGAAGTGTCGTTAGTATTCCGTAGGGCTTCATCTGGGGCTGTCAGTGTTTTGGGGGTGTCGAAGGGTTGTAGAATCAAAGATTAGTGTGCCAAATGGGACGAGGTGGGAGTTTGTTTTGGGGGGGGGCATGGGCACGGGGGCTCTGGGAGCTGACTGGGAGGTCCAGGCAGGTTAAAAAGGGTTTGAGGGTGTGCAGAAGCGTTGTTAGTATTCTCCAGGGCATCGTCTGGGGGTGTCAGGGTTTTGGGGAGTTCTGAAGGGTCGTAGAATCGAATTGTAGTGTGCCAAAAGGGACAAGGTGGGAATTGGGTTTTGGGGGGGGGCATGGGCATACGGGGGCTCTGGGAGCTGACTGGGAGGTCCAGGCAGGTTAAAAGGGTTTGAGGGTGTGCAGAAGTGTCGTTAGTATTCCGTAGGGCATTGTCTGGCCTCAGGGTTTTTGGGGTTGTGAAGGGTCGTAGAATCAAATTGTAGTGTGCAAAAGGACGAGCTGGGAACTGGGTTTGGGGTGGGGGCATGGGTATGGGGAGCTCTGGGGCTGACTGGGAGGTCCAGGCAGGTTAGAAAGTGTTTGAGGGTGTGCAGAGGTGTCGTTAGTATTCCGTAGGGCATTGTCTGGTCTCAGGGTTTTTGTGGGGTCGAAGGGTCGAGAATCAAATTGTAGTGTGCAAAAGGGATGAGCTGGGAGCTGGGTTTGTGGGGGAGGGGGGCATGGGTATTGATTGGCTCTGGGGTGTGACAGGGAGGTGCAGGCAGGTTAAAAGAGTTTGAGGGTGCAGAAGTGTCGTTAGTATTCCGTAGGGCTCATCTGGGGCTGTCAGTGTTTTGGGGTGTCGTGAAGGGTTGTAGAATCAAATTTTGTGTGCCAAATGGGACGAGGTGGGAGTTTGTTTTGGGGGGGGGCATGGGTATGGGGGTCTGGGAGCTGACTGGGAGGTCCAGGCAGGTTAAAAAGGGTTTGAGGGTGTGCAGAAGTGTCGTTAGTATTCTGTAGGGCATTGTCTGGGGTCTCTCAGGGTTTTGGGGGTTGTGAAGGGTCGTAGAATCAAATTGTAGTGTGCAAAAGGGACGAGCTGGGAACTGGGTTTTGGGGTGGGGCATGGGCATGGGGTATTGGGGCTCTGGGAGCTGACTGGGAGGTCCAGGCAGGTTAAAAAGGGTTTGAGGGTGTGCAGAAGTGTCGTTAGTATTCTGTAGGGCATTGTCTGGGGGTGTCAGGGTTTTGGGGTTCTGAAGGGTCGTAGAATCAAATTGTAGTGTGCCAAAAGGGAGAAGGTGGGAATTGGGTTTTGTGGGGGGGGGTCATGGGTACGGGGGGCTCTGGGAGCTGACTGGGAGGTCCAGGCAGGTTAAAAGGTTTGAGGGTGTGCAGAAGTGTCGTTAGTATTCCGTAGGGCATTGTCTGGCTCTCTCAGGGTTTTGGGGGTGTGAAGGGTCGTAGAATCAAATTGTAGTGTGCAAAAATGGGACGAGCTGGGAACTGGGTTTTGGGGGGGGGGTCATGGGTACGGGGGCTCTGGGAGCTGACTGGGAGGTCCAGGCAGGTTAAAAAGAGTTTGAGGGTGCAGCAGAAGTGTCGTTAGTATTCCGTAGGGCATTGTCTGGGGCTGTCAGGGTTTTGGGGGTGTCGTGAAGGGTCGTAGAATCAAATTGTTTGTGTGCCAAATGGGACGAGGTGGGAGTTTGTTTTGGGGGGGGGCATGGGTACGGGGGCTCTGGGAGCTGACTGGGAGGTCCAGGCAGGTTAAAAGGGTTTGAGGGTGTGCAGAAGTGTCGTTAGTATTCTGTAGGGCATTGTCTGGGGTGTCAGGGTTTTTGGGGGTTGTGAAGGGTCGAGAATCAAATTGTAGTGTGCAAAAGGGACGAGCTGGGAACTGGGTTTTGGGGTGGGGGGCATGGGTATGGGGGCTCTGGGGCTGACTGGGAGGTCCAGGCAGGTTAGAAAGTGTTTGAGGGTGTGCAGAAGTGTCGTTAGTATTCCGTAGGGCATTGTCTGGGTCTCTCAGGGTTTTTGGGGGTCGTGAAGGGTCGTAGAATCAAATTGTAGTGTGCAAAAGGGATGAGCTGGGAGCTGGGTTTGGGGTGGGGGGCATGGGCATGGGGCTCTGGGGTGCTGACAGGGAGGTCCAGGCAGGTTAAAAAGAGTTTGAGGGTGTGCAGAAGTGTCGTTAGTATTCCGTAGGGCATCATCTGGGGCTGTCAGTGTTTTGGGGGTGTCGTGAAGGGTCGTAGAATCAAATTTTGTGTGCCAAATGGGACGAGGTGGGAGTTTGTTTTGGGGGGGGGCATGGGCAATGGGGCTCTGGGAGCTGACTGGGAGGTCCAGGCAGGTTAAAAGGGTTTGAGGGTGCAGAAGTGTCGTTAGTATTCCGTAGGGCATCGTCTGGGGGTGTCAGGGTTTTTGGGGAGTTCTGAAGGGTCGTAGAATCAAATTGTAGTGTGCAAAAGGGACGAGCTGGGAACTGGGTTTTGGGGTGGGGGGTCATGGGCATGGGGGGTTCTGGGGCTGACTGGGAGGTCCAGGCAGGTTAAAAGGGTTTGAGGGTGTGCAGAAGTGTCTTAGTATTCCAGTAGGGCATTGTCTGGGGTGTCAGGGTTTTGGGGGTTGTGAAGGGTCGTAGAATCAAATTGTAGTGTGCAAAAGGGACGAGCTGGGAACTGGGTTTGGGGTGGGGGCATGGGCATTGGATTGGCTCTGGGGTGTGACAGGGGAGGTCCAGGCAGGTTAAAAGAGTTTGAGGGTGTGCAGAAGTGTCGTTAGTATTCCGTAGGGCTTGTCTGGGGCTCTGACTGGGTTTTGGGGTGTGTCGTGAAGGGTCGTAGAATCAAATTTTGTAGTGTGCAAAATGGGACGAGCTGGGAGTTTGGTTTGGGGGGGGGGCATGGGCATGGGGGCTCTGGGGAGCTGACTGGGAGGTCCAGGCAGGTTAAAAAGGGTTTGAGGGTGTGCAGAAGTGTCGTTAGTATTCCGTAGGGCATTGTCTGGGGTGTCAGGGTTTTGGGGGAGTTCTGAAGGGTCGTAGAATCAAATTGTAGTGTGCAAAAGGGACGAGGTGGGAACTGGGTTTTGGGGTGGGGGGCATGGGTACGGGGGCTCTGGGAGCTGACTGGGAGGTCCAGGCAGGTTAAAAAGGGTTTGAGGGTGTGCAGAAGTGTCGTTAGTATTCCGTAGGGCATTGTCTGGGGTCTCAGGGTTTTGGGGAGTTCTGAAGGGTCGTAGAATCAAATTGTAGTGTGCAAAAGGGACGAGCTGGGAACTGGGTTTTGGGGTGGGGCATGGGTACGGGGCTCTGGGGCTGACTGGGAGGTCCAGGCAGGTTAAAAAGGGTTTGAGGGTGTGCAGAAGTGTCGTTAGTATTCCGTAGGGCATTGTCTGGGGGTCTCAGGTTTTGGGGGTTCTGAAGGGTCGTAGAATCAAATTGTAGTGTGCAAAAGGGACGAGCTGGGAACTGGGTTTTGGGGTGGGGGCATGGGTACTGGGGCTCTGGGGCTGACTGGGGAGGTCCAGGCAGGTTAAAAAGTGTTTGAGGGTGTGCAGAAGTGTCGTTAGTATTCCGTAGGGCATTGTCTGGGGAGTCTGCAGGGTTTTTGGGGTGTCGTGAAGGGTCTGTAGAATCAAATTGTAGTGTGCAAAATGGGACGAGCTGGGAGTTTGGGTTTGGGGGGCATGGGTATGGGGGGCTCTGGGAGCTGACTGGGAGGTCCAGGCAGGTTAAAAAGAGTTTGAGGGTGTGCAGAAGTGTCGTTAGTATTCTGTAGGGCATTGTCTGGGGCTGTCAGGGTTTTGGGGGTTCTGAAGGGTCGTAGAATCAAATTGTAGTGTGCAAAAAGGGACAAGGTGGGAGTTTGGTTTTGGGGGGTCATGGGCACGGGGGCTCTGGGAGCTGACTGGGAGGTCCAGGCAGGTTAAAAAGGGTTTGAGGGTGAAGTGCAGAAGTGTTGTTAGTATTCCGAATAGTAGCATCAAAAGTCTGGGGCTGGGTCAGGGTTTTGGGGAGTTCCAGGCAGGTGAAGGGTCGAGAATCAAATTGTAGTGTGGGGAGTTCTGAAAGGGACAAGCTGGGAACTGGGTTTTGGGGTGGGGGAGCATGGGTACGGGGGCTCTGGGAGCTGACTGGGAGGTCCAGGCAGGTTAAAAGGGTTTGAGGGTGCAGAAGTGTCGTTAGTATTCCGTAGGGCATTGTCTGGCTCTCTCAGGGTTTTTGGGGGTCGTGAAGGGTCGTAGAATCAAATTGTAGTGTGCAAAAGGGATGAGCTGGGAACTGGGTTTTGGGGTGGGGGCATGGGTATGGGGCTCTGGGGTGCTGACAGGGAGGTCCAGGCAGGTTAAAAGAGTTTGAGGGTGTGCAGAAGTGTCGTTAGTATTCCGTAGGGCATTGTCTGGGGCTGTCAGGTTTTGGGGGTGTCGTGAAGGGTCGTAGAATCAAATTTTGTGTGCCAAATGGGACGAGGTGGGAGTTTTTTGGGGGGGAGCATGGGTACGGGGTTCTGGGAGCTGACTGGGAGGTCCAGGCAGGTTAAAAGGGTTTGAGGGTGTGCAGAAGTGTCGTTAGTATTCTGTAGGGCATCATCTGGGGCTGTCAGGGTTTTGGGGAGTTCTGAAGGGTCGTAGAATCAAATTTGTGCAAAAGGGACGAGGTGGGAACTTGGGTTTTGGGGGGGCATGGGCATGGGGGCTCTGGGAGCTGACTGGGAGGTCCAGGCAGGTTAAAAGGGTTTGAGGGTGTGCAGAAGTGTCGTTAGTATTCCGTAGGGCATTGTCTGGGGGTGTCAGGTTTTGGGGAGTTCTGAAGGGTCGAGAATCAAATTGTAGTGTGCAAAAAGGGACGAGCTGGGAACTGGGTTTTGGGGTGGGGGCATGGGTATGGGGGCTCTGGGGCTGACTGGGAGGTCCAGGCAGGCTAGAAAGTGTTTGAGGGAGTGCAGAGGTGTCGTTAGTATTCCGTAGGGCATTGTCTGGGTCTCTCAGGGTTTTTTGGGGGTCGTGAAGGGTCGTAGAATCAAATTGTAGTGTGCAAAAGGGATGAGCTGGGAGCTGGGTTTGGGGGGGGCATGGGCAGATTGGCTCTGGGGTGACAGGGAGGTCCAGGCAGGTTAAAAAGAGTTTGAGGGTGTGCAGAAGTGTCGTTAGTATTCCGTAGGGCTTCATCTGGGGCTGTCAGTGTTTTGGGGTGTCGTGAAGGGTCGTAGAATCAAATATTTGTGTGCCAAATGGGACGAGGTGGGAGTTTGTTTTGGGGGGGGAGCATGGGTACGGGGGGTTCTGGGAGCTGACTGGGAGGTCCAGGCAGGTTAAAAAGGGTTTGAGGGTGTGCAGAAGTGTCGTTAGTATTCCGTAGGGCATTGTCTGGGGGTCTCAGGGTTTTGGGGGTTGTGAAGGGTCGAGAATCAAATTGTAGTGTGCAAAAGGGACGAGCTGGGAACTGGGTTTTGGGGTGGGGGCATGGGTACGGGGGCTCTGGGGAGCTGACTGGGAGGTCCAGGCAGGTTAAAAAGGGTTTGAGGGTGTGCAGAAGTGTCGTTAGTATTCCGTAGGGCATTGTCTGGGGTCTCAGGGTTTTTGGGGGTTGTGAAGGGTCGTAGAATCAAATTGTAGTGTGCAAAAGGGACGAGCTGGGAACTGGGTTTTGGGGTGGGGGCATGGGCATGGGGAGCTCTGGGGCTGACTGGGAGGTCCAGGCAGGCTAGAAAGTGTTTGAGGGAGTGCAGAGGTTTCGTTAGTATTCCGTAGGGCATTGTCTGGGTCTCTCAGGGTTTTTGTGGGGTCGTGAAGGGTCGTAGAATCAAATTGTAGTGTGCAAAAGGGATGAGCTGGGAGCTGGGTTTGGGGGGGGGCATGGGTATGGGGGGCTCTGGGGTGTGACAGGGAGGTCCAGGCAGGTTAAAAAGAGTTTGAGGGTGCAGAAGTGTCGTTAGTATTCCGTAGGGCTTCATCTGGGGCTGTCAGTGTTTTGGGGTGTCTGAAGGGCTGTAGAATCAAATTTTGTGTGCCAAATGGGACGAGGTGGGAGTTTGTTTTGGGGGGGGGGAGCATGGGTACGGGGGGCTCTGGGAGCTGACTGGGAGGTCCAGGCAGGTTAAAAAGGGTTTGAGGGTGTGCAGAAGCGTTGTAAGTATTCTGTAGGGCATCGTCTGGGGGTGTCAGGGTTTTGGGGGAGTTCTGAAGGGTCGTAGAATCGAATTGTAGTGTGCCAAAAGGGACAAGGTGGGAATTGGGTTTTGTGGGGGGGGGTCATGGGTACGGGGGCTCTGGGAGCTGACTGGGAGGTCCAGGCAGGTTAAAAAGGGTTTGAGGGTGTGCAGAAGTGTCGTTAGTATTCCGTAGGGCATTGTCTGGGGCTCTCAGGGTTTTTGGGGGGTTGTGAAGGGTCGTAGAATCAAATTGTAGTGTGCAAAAGGGACGAGCTGGGAACTGGGTTTTGGGGTGGGGGGCATGGGCACGGGGGGCTCTGGGAGCTGACTGGGAGGTCCAGGCAGGTTAAAAAGGTTTGAGGGTGTGCAGAAGTTTCGTTAGTATTCCGTAGGGCATTGTCTGGGTCTCTCAGGGTTTTTGGGGTCGTGAAGGGTCGTAGAATCAAATTGTAGTGTGCAAAAAGGGATGAGCTGGGAACTGGGTTTTGGGTGGGGGCATGGGTATTCGATTGGCTCTGGGGTGACAGGGAGGTCCAGGCAGGTTAAAAGAGTTTGAGGGTGTGCAGAAGTGTCGTTAGTATTCCGTAGGGCATCATCTGGGGCTGGCAGGTTTTTGGGGTCAGTGTTTTGGGGGTTCGTGAAGGGCTCGTAGAATCAAATTTAGTGTGCCAAATGGGACGAGGTGGGAGTTTGTTTGGGGGATGGGGGGCATGGGTACGGGGGCTTGGCTCTGGGAGCTGACTGGGAGGTCCAGGCAGGTTAAAAGGGTTTGAGGGTGTGCAGAAGTGTTGTAGTATTCCGTAGGGCATCGTCTGGGGTGTCAGGTTTTGGGGAGTTCTGAAGGGTCGTAGAATCAAATTGTAGTGTGCCAAAAGGGACAAGGTGGGAATTGGGTTTTGGGGTGGGGGTCATGGGCACGGGGGGCTCTGGGAGCTGACTGGGAGGTCCAGGCAGGTTAAAAAGGGTTTGAGGGTGTGCAGAAGCGTGTGTAAGTATTCAGTAGGGCATCGTCTGGGGGTGTCAGGGTTTTGGGGAGTTCTGAAGGGTCGTAGAATCAAATTGTAGTGTGCCAAAAGGGACAAGCTGGGAACTGGGTTTTGGGGGGGGGGCATGGGTACGGGGGCTCTGGGAGCTGACTGGGAGGTCCAGGCAGGTTAAAAAGGGTTTGAGGGTGTGCAGAAGTGTCGTTAGTATTCCGTAGGGCATTGTCTGGGGCTCTCAGGGTTTTTGTGGGGTGTGAAGGGTCGTAGAATCAAATTGTAGTGTGCAAAAGGGACGAGCTGGGAACTGGGTTTTGGGGTGGGGGCATGGGTACGGGGAGCTCTGGGGCTGACTGGGAGGTCCAGGCAGGTTAAAAGGGTTTGAGGGAGTGCAGAAGTTCGTTAGTATTCTGTAGGGCATTGTCTGGGGTCTCTCAGGTTTTTGGGGGTCTGAAGGGTCGTAGAATCAAATTGTAGTGTGCAAAAGGGATGAGCTGGGAACTGGGTTTGGTGGGGGGGGCATGGGTATGGGGCTCTGGGGCTGACTGGGAGGTCCAGGCAGGTTAAAAGAGTTTGAGGGTGTGCAGAAGTGTCGTTAGTATTCCGTAGGGCTTCATCTGGGGCTGTCAGTGTTTTGGGGTGTCGTGAAGGGCTGTAGAATCAAATTTTGTGTGCCAAATGGGACGAGGTGGGAGTTTGTTTTGGGGGGGGGCATGGGTATGGGGGCTCTGGGAGCTGACTGGGAGGTCCAGGCAGGTTAAAAAGGGTTTGAGGGTGTGCAGAAGTGTTGTAAGTATTCTGTAGGGCATCGTCTGGGGGTGTCAGGGTTTTGGGGAGTTCTGAAGGGTCGTAGAATCAAATTGTAGTGTGCCAAAAGGGACAAGGTGGGAATTGGGTTTTGGGGGGTCATGGGTACGGGGGCTCTGGGAGCTGACTGGGAGGTCCAGGCAGGTTAAAAGGGTTTGAGGGTGTGCAGAAGTGTCGTTAGTATTCCGTAGGGCATTGTCTGGGGCTCTCAGGGTTTTTGGGGGTGACTGTGAAGGGTCGAGAATCAAATTGTAGTTGCAAAAGGGACGAGCTGGGAACTGGGTTTTGGGGTGGGGGTCCAGCATGGGTAAGCTCTGGGGCTGACTGGGAGGTCCAGGCAGGTTAAAAGGTTTGAGGGAGTGCAGAAGTGTCTTTTTAAAGTTAGTATAGAAGGGTCAGGGTAAGGGTCGTATCAAATTGTAGTGTGCCAAAGGGACAAGGTGGGGTGGAATTAGGTTTTGTAGGGGTCATGTCGTTAGTATCTGTGTGGCTCTAGGGGCTTACTGGGAGGGGGAGCAGTCCAGGCAGGTTAAAAAGGTTTGAGGGTGTGCAGAAAGCGTTGTTGGTATTCTGTGGGCATCCTCTGTGGGTGTCAGTGTTTTGGAGGAGTTCTGAAGGGTTGTAGAATCCAATTGTAGTGTGACAAAAAGGACAAGGTGGGAATGGGTTTGTAGGGGGTCATGAGTACGGGGCCTCTAGGGACTTACTGGGAGGTCCACGGTTAAAAAGGGTTTGAGGGTGTGCAGAAGTGTCCTTGTTATTCAGTAGGCTGCGTTTGGCTCTCTCAGGGTTTTGGGGGTTGTGAAGGGTCGTGAGAATCAAATTATAGTGTGCAAAAGGGACGAGCTGGGAACTGGGTTTTGGGTGGGGGCATGGGTACAGGGAGCTCTGGGGGGCTGACTGGGAGGTCCAGGCAGGATAGAAAGTGTTTGAGGAGGCAGAGAGTTGTTAGTATTCCATTGGCTGGCTCTCTCAGGGTTTTGTGGGGTCGTGTGAAGGGTCAGTTCAAATGTAGTGTTCAAAATGGATGAACTGGGAACTGGGTTTGTTGGCGGGGGGCATGTATTCGATTGGCTCTGGGTGTGACAGGAGGTGCAGGCAGGTTAAAAGAGTTTGAGGGTGTGTGCAGAAGTGTCGTTAGTATTCAGGGTTTCATCTGGGGCTGTCGTGTTTTGGGTGTCGTGAAGGGTAGAATCAAATTTTTGTCTGCCAAATGGGACGAGTTGGGAGCTGGAGGGGGTTGGGGGCATGGGTAAGGGGGCTCTGGGAGCTGACTGGGAGGTCCAGGCAGGCCAGAAAGGAGGGAGTGCAGAGGTGTTCTTCTTAAAGGGCTTTGTCTGAGGGGGTGTCAGGGTTTTGGGGAGGTCGTGAAGGGTCATAGAATCAAAGTGTAGTGTGCCAAAAGGGACGAGATGGGAACTGGGTTTTGGGGTTGAGGCATGTCAGGGATGTCTAGGGGCTGACTGGGAGGTCAGGCAGGTTAAAGAAGGTTTGAGGGAGTGCAGAAGCGTTGAAGGTAGGGCTTCGTCTGGGGTGTCAGGGTTTTGGGGAGTTCTGAAATAGAATCGAATTGTAGTGTACCAAAATGGACAAGGTGGGAATCTATTTTGTAGGGGCGGGGCTGGGTGCGGGGCTCTAGGGGCTGACTGGGAGGTCCAGGCAGGTTAAAGAGGGTTTGAGGTGTGCAGAAGTGTCGTTAGTATTCTGTAGGGCTTCATCTGGGGCTGTCAGTGTTTTTGGGGTGTCGTGAAGGGTTGTAGAATCAAATTTTGTGTGCAAATGGGACGAGTGGGAGATGGATTTGGGGGGGGGGCATGGGTAATGGGGCTCTGGGAGCTGACTGGGAGGTCCAGGCAGGCTAGAAGGGTTTGAGGGTGTGCAGAAGTGTTGTTAGTATTCTGTAGGGCATCGTCTGGTGGTTTCAGGGTTTTGGGGGTTCTGAAGGGTCGTAGAATCAATTGTAGTGTGTCAAAAGGACAAGGTGGGAATTGGGTTTTGTAGGGGGTCATGAGTACAGGGGCTCTAGGCACTTACTGGGAGGTCCAGGCAGGTTAAAAAGGGTTTGAGGGTGTGCAGAGGTGTCGTTAGTATTCCGTAGGGCATTGTCTGGCTCTCAGGGTTTTGGAGGGTTGCTAAGGGTCGTAGAATCAAATTGTAGTGTGCAAAATGGACAAGCTGGGAACTGTGTGTTGGGGGTGGGCATGGGGGTATGGGAGCTCTGGGGCTGACTGGGACGTCCAGGCAGGCTAGAAAGTGTTTGAGGGAGTGCAAAGGTGTTCTTCTTATTCCATAGGGGTTTGTCTGTGGTTGTCAGGGTTTTGGGGAGGTCGTGAAGGGTCGGAATCAAAGTGTAGTGTGCCAAAAGGGACGAGATGGGAACTGGGTGTTGGGGTGGGGGACATGGGTACAGGGAGGTCTGGGCTGACTGGGAGGTCCAGGCAGGTTAAAGAGGTTTGAGGGAGTGCAGAAGCATGTGTAAGTATTCTGTAGGGCTTCGTCTGGGGATGCCAGGGTTTTGGGGGAGTTCTGAAGGGTCATAGAATCGAATTGTAGTGTGCCAAAAGGGACAAGGTGGGAGCTTTTGGGGCGGGGTTATGGGTACGGGGGCTCTAGGGGAGCTGACTGGCAGGTTAAGACAGGGTAAAAGAGTTTGAGGGTGTGCAGAAGTGTCGTTAGTATTCCGTAGGGCATTGTCTGGCTATCTCAGGGTTTTTGGGGGTTGTGAAGGGTCGGGAATCAAATTGTAGTGTGCAAAAGGGACGAGCTGGGAACTGGTTTTTGGGGAGGGGCATGGTTACGGGGGCTCTTGGGGCTGACTGGGAGGTCCAGGCAGGCTAGAAAGTTTTGAGGGAGTGCAGAGGTGTTCTTATTATTCCATAGGGCTTTGTCTGAGGTGTCTAGGCTGTGGGGAGGTCGTGAAGGGTCGTAGAATCAAAGTGTAGTGTGCCAAAAGGGACGAGATGGGAAACTGGGTTTTGGGGTGGGGCATGGGTACAGGGAGGTCTAGGGGCTGACTGGGAGGTCCAGGCAGGCTAGAAAGTGTTTGAGGGAGTGCAGAAGCGTTATAAGTATTCTGTAGGGCATCGTCTGGGGGTGTCAGGGTTTTGGGGGAGTTCTGAAGGGGCATAGAATTGTATAATAGTGTGCCAAAAGGGACAAGGTGGGAGCTGGTTTTGGGGGCATGGGTAGGGGGCTCTAGGGGTTGACTGGGAGGTCCAGGCAGGTTAAAAGGGTTTGAGGGTGTGCAGAAGTGTCGTTAGTATTCCGTAGGGCATTGCTGGCTCTCTCAGGGTTTTGTGATGTCGTGAAGGGTCGTAGAATCAAATTGCAGTGTGCAAAGGGATGAGCTGGGAACTGGGTTTGGTGGGGGCATGTAATGGATTGGCTCTGGGGTGTGACAGGGAGGTGCAGGCAGGTTAAAAAGAGTTTGAGGGTGTGCAGAAGTGTCGTTAGTATTCCGTAGGGCTTCATCTGGGGCTGTCAGTGTTTTGGGGTTGTCGTGAAGGGTTGTAGAATCAAATTTTTGTCTGCCAAATGGGACAAGGTGGGAGTTTGTTTTGGGGTGGGGCATGGGTACGGTGGCCTGGGAGCTGACTGGGAGTTCCAGGCAGGTTAAAAAGGGTTTGAGGTGTGCAGAAGCATTGTAGAGTATTCTGTAGGGCATCGTCTGGGGGTGTCATTGTTTTGGCTGGAGTTCTGAACGGTCGTAGAATCGAATTGTAGTGTTCCAAAAGGGACAAGGTGGGAATTGGGTTTTGTAGGGGGTCATGAGTACAGGGGCTCTAGGGCTTACTGGGAGGTCCAGGCAGGTTAAAAAGGGTTTGAGGGTGTGCAGAAGTGTCGTTAGTATTCCGTAGGGCATTGTCTGGCTCTCTCAGGGTTTTTGGGGTTGTGAAGGGTCGTAGAATCAAATTGTAGTGTGCAAAAGGGACGAGTTGGGAACTGGGTTTTGGGGTGGGGGCATGGGTGGGAGAGCTCTGGGGGCTGACTGCGAGGTCAGGCAGGCTAGAAAGTGTTTGAGGGAGTGCAGAGGTGTTCTTCTTATTCCATAGGGCTTTGTCTGAGATTGTCAGGGTTTTGGGGAGGTCGTGAAGGGTCGTAGAATCAAAGTGTAGTGTGCCAAATGGGACGAGATGGGAACTGGGTTTTGGGGTGGGGCATGGGTACAGGAGGTCTAGGGGCTGACTGGGAGGTCCAGGCAGGTTAAAGAGGTTTGAGGGAGTGCAGAAGCGTTGTAAGTATTCTGTAGGGCTTCGTCTGGGGTGTCAGGGTTTTGGGGAGTTCTGAAGGGTCATAGAATGTAATTATAGTGTGCAAAAGGAACAAGGTGGGAGCTGGCTTTGGGGGGCAGGGGTCATGGGGTGCAGGGGCTCTAGGGCTGACTGGGAGGTCCAGGCAGGTTAAAGAGGTTTGAGGGTGTGCAGAAGCGTTACTATTCTGTAGGGCATCGTCTGCGGGTGTCAGGTTTTGGGGCAGTTCTGATGGGTTGAAAATCCAATTGAAGTGTGCCAAAAGGGAAAGGTGGAATTGCGTTTTGTAGGGGGGTCATGAGTACGGGGTCTCTAGGGGCTTACTGGGAGGTCCAGGCAGGTTAAATAGAGTTTGAGGGTGTGCAAGTGTCGTTAGTATTCCGTAGGGCATTGTCTGGCTGTGTCAGGTTTTGTGGGGTCGTGAAGGGTCGTAGAATCAAATTGCAGTGTGCAAAATGGACGAGCTGGAAACTGGGTTTGTGGGGGGCATGTATTCGATTGGCTCTGGGTTGTGACAGGGAGGGTGCAGGCAGGTTAAAAGAGTTTGAGGGTGTGCAGGATTTTTAGTATTCCGTAGGGGCTTCATCTGGGGCTGTCAGTGTTTTGGGGGTGTCGTGAAGGGTTGTAGAATCAAATTTTTTGTGTGCCAAATGGGACGAGGTGGGAGCTTGTTTTGGGGGTGGGGGCATGGGTACGGGGGCTCTGGGAGCTGACTGGGATATCCAGGCAGGTTAAAAAAGGGTTTGAGGGTGTGCAGAAGCATTGTAAGTATTCTGTAGGGCATCGTCTGGGGGTGTCAGGGTTTTGGGGCCCGTTCTGAAGGGTCGTAGAAATCAGGTATTGTAGTGTGCCAAAAGGACAAGGTGGGAATTAGGTTTTGTAGGGGTCATGAGTAGGGTGGCTCTAGGGGCTTACTGGGAGGTCAGGCAGGTTAAAAGGTTTTGAGGGTGTGCAAGAAGCGTTGTTGGTGTTCTGTAGGGCATCCTCTGTGGGTGTCAGTGTTTTGGAGGAGTTCTGAAGGGTTGTAGAATCCAATTGTAGTGTGACAAAAGGGAGAAGGTGGGAATTGGGTTTTGTAGGGGGTCATGAGTACGGGGCCTCTAGGGACTTACTGGGAGGTCCACGCAAGTTAAAAAGGGTTTGAGGGTGTGCAGAAGTGTCCTTATTATTCCGTAGGGCTGCGTCTGGCTCTCTCAGGGTTTTGGGGGTTGTGAAGGGTCGTAGAATCAAATTATAGTGTGCAAAAGGGACGAGCTGGGGACTGGGTTTTGGGGTGGGGCATGGGTACAGGGAGCTCTGGGGCTGACTGGGAGGTCCAGGCAGGATAGAAAGTGTTTGAGGGAGCAGAAGTGTCGTTAGTATTCCGTAGGGCATTGTCTGGCTCTCTCAGGGTTTTGGGGTTGTGAAGGGTCGTAGAATCAAATAGTAGTGTGCAAAATGGACGAGCTGGGAACTGGGTTTTGGGGTGGGGGCATGGGTGGGGGAGCTCTGGGGCTGACTGGGAGGTCAGGCAGGTTAGAAAGTGTTTGAGGGAGTGCAGAGGTGTCGTTAGTATTCCGTAGGGCATTGTCTGGCTCTCTCAGGGTTTTTGTGGGGTCGTGAAGGGTCGTAGAATCAAATTGTAGTGTGCAAAGGGATGAGCTGGGAGCTGGGTTTGGTGGGGGTCATGTATTCGATTGGCTCTGGGGTGTGACAGGGAGGTGCAGGCAGGTTAAAAAGAGTTTGAGGTGTGCAGAAGTGTTGTTAGTATTCCGTAGGCTTCATCTGGGGCTGTCAGTGTTTTGGGGTGTCGTGAAGGGTTGTAGAATCAAATATTTGTGTGCCAAATGGGACTTCCAGGTGGGAGTTTGTTTTGGGGGAGCATGGGTACGGGGGGCTCTGGGAGCTGACTGGGAGGTCCAGGCAGGTTAAAAAGGCTTTGAGGGTGTGCAGAAGTGTCGTTAGTATTCCGTAGGGCATTGTCTTGCTCTCTCAGGGTTTTTGTGATATCGTGAAGGGTCGTAGAATGAAATTGTAGTGTGCAAAAGGGACAAGCTGGGAACTGGGTTTTGGGGTGGGGGCATGGGTACGGGGAGCTCTGGGGGCTGCCTGGGAGGTCCAGGCAGGCTAGAAAGTGTTGAGGAGTGCAGAGGTGTCGTTAGTATTCCGTAGGGCATTGTCTGGCTCTCTCAGGGTTTTTGTGGGGTCGTGAAGGGTCGTAGAATCAAATTGTAGTGTGCAAAAGGGATGAGCTGGGAGCTGGGTTTGGTGGGGGGCCATGTATTCGATTGGCTCTGGGGTGTGACAGGGAGGTGCAGGCAGGTTAAAAGAGTTTGAGGTGTGCAGAAGTGTTGTTAGTATTCCGTAGGGCTTCATCTGCGGCTGTCAGTGTTTGGGGGTGTCGTGAAGGGTTGTAGAATCAAATATTTGTGTGCCAAATGGGACGAGGTGGGAGTTTGTTTTGGGGGGGGGAGCATGGGTACGGGGGCTCTGGGAGCTGACTGGGAGGTCCAGGCAGGTTAAAAAGGCTTTGAGGGTGTGCAGAAGTGTCGTTAGTATTCCGTAGGGCATTGTCTTGCTCTCTCAGGGTTTTTGTGATATCGTGAAGGGTCGTAGAATGAAATTGTAGTGTGCAAAAGGGACAAGCTGGGAACTGGGTTTTAGGGTGGGGGGCATGGTTACGGGGAGCTCTGGGGGCTGCCTGGGAGGTCCAGGCAGGCTAGAAAGTGTTTGAGGGAGTGCAGAGGTGTCGTTAGTATTCCGTAGGGCATTGTCTGGCTCTCTCAGGGTTTTTGTGGGGTCGTGAAGGGTCGTAGAATCAAATTGTAGTGTGCAAAAGGGATGAGCTGGGAGCTGGGTTTGGTGGGGGGGGCCATGTATTCGATTGGCTCTGGGGTGTGACAGGGAGGTGTAGGCAGGTTAAAAAGAGTTTGAGGGTGTGCAGAAGTGTCGTTAGTATTCCGTAGGGCATTGTCTGGCTCTCTCAGGGTTTTGGGGGTTGTGAAGGGTCGTAGAATCAAATTGTAGTGTGCAAAAGGATGAGCTGGGAACTGGGTTTTGGGGTGGGGGGCATGGGTACGGGGAGCTCTGGGAGCTGACTGGGAGGTCCAGGCAGTTTAAAAAGGGTTTGAGGGTGTGCAGAAGTGTCGTTAGTATTCCGTAGGGCATTGTCTGGCTCTCTCAGGGTTTTTGGGGGGTTGTGAAGGGTCGTAGAATCAAATTGTAGTGTGCAAAAGGGACGAGCTGGGAACTGGGTTTTGGGGTGGTGGCATGGGTACAGGGATGTCTAGGGGCTGACTGGGAGGTCCAGGCAGGTTAAAGAAGGTTTGAGGGAGTGCAGAAGACTTGTAAGTATTCTGTAAGGCTTCGTCTGGGGGTGTCAGGGTTTTGGGGGAGTTCTGAAGGGTCATAGAATCGAATTGTAGTGTGCCAAAAGGGACAAGGTGGAATCGGGTTTTGTGGGGGCATGGGTGCAGGGGGCTCTAGGGGCTTACTGGGAGGTGCAGGCAGGTTAAAGAGGGTTTGAGGGTGTGCAGAAGTGTCGTTAGTATTCCGTAGGGCATTGTCTGACTCTCTCAGGGTTTTTGTGATGTCGTGAAGGGTCGTAGAATCAAATTATAGTCTGCAAAAGGGATGAGCTGGGAACTGGGTTTGGGGGGCATGTATTCGATTGGCTCTGGGGTGTGACAGGGAGGTGCAGGCAGGTTAAAAAGAGTTTGAGGGTGTGCAGAAGTGTCATTAGTATTCCGTAGGGTTTCATCTGGGGCTGTCAGTGTTTTGGGGGTGTCGTGAAGGGTTGTAGAATCAAATTTTTCTGTGCCAAATGGGACGAGGTGGGAGCTTGTTTTCGGGGTGGGGGGCATGGGTACGGGGGCTCTGGGAGCTGACTGGGAGGTCCAGGCAGGTTAAAAAGGCTTTGAGGGTGTGCAGAAGCGTTATAGGTATTCTGTAGGGCATCATCTGGGGTGTCAGGGTTTTGGGGAGTTCTGAAGGGTCGTAGAATTGAATTGAATTGTATCAAAAGGGACAAGGTGGAATTGGTTTGTAGGGGGGTCATGAGTACGGGGGCTCTAGGGGCTTACTGGGAGGTCCAGGCAGGTTAAAGGGTTTGAGGGTGTGCAGAAGTGTCGTTAGTATTCCGTAGGGCATTGTCTGGCTCTCTCAGGGTTTTTGGGGGTTGTGAAGGGTCGTAGAATCAAATTGTAGTGTGCAAAATGGACGAGCTGGGAACTGGGTTTTGGGGTGGGGGCATGGAGTGCAGGGAGCTCTGGGGACTGACTGGGAGGTTCAGGCAGGCTAGAAAGTGTTTGAGGGAGTGCAGAGGCGTCGTTAGTATTCCGTAGGGCATTGTCTGGGTCTCTCAGGGTTTTTGTGGTGTCGTGAAGGGTCGTAGAATCAAATTGTAGTGTGCAAAAGTGATGAGCTGGGTACTGGGTTTGGTGGGGGGGGGCATGTATTTGATTGGCTCTGGGGTGTGACAGGGAGGTGCAGGCAGGTTAAAAAGAGTTTGAGGGTGTGCAGAAGTGTCGTTAGTATTCCGTAGGGCTTCATCTGGGGCTGTCAGTGTTTTTGGGTGTCGTGAAGGGTCGTAGAATCAAAGTGTAGTATGCCAAATGGCAAATGACGAGGGGGAACTGGATTTGGGGGGTCATGTGTACGGTGGGCTCTGGGAGCTTTCTGGGAGGTCCAGGCAGGTTAAAAGGGTTTGAGGGTGCAGAAGCGTTGTTAGTATTCTGTAGGCATCGTCTCGGGGTGTCAGGGTTTTGGGGGAGTTCTGAAGGGTCGTAGAATCAGATTGTAGTGTGCCAAAAGGACAAGGTGGGAATTGGGTTTTGTAGGGGGGTCATGAGTACGGGGACTCTAGGGCCTTACTGGGAGGTCCAGGCAGGTTAAAAAGGGTTTGAGGGTGTGCAGAAGTGTCGTTAGTATTCCGTAGGGCATTGTCTGGCTCTCTCAGGGTTTTTGGGGGGTTGTGAAGGGTCGTAGAATCAAATTGTAGTGTGCAAAAAGGACGAGCTGGGAACTGGGTTTTGGGGTGGGGGGCATGGGTACGGAGAGCTCTGGGGGCTGACTGGGAGGTCCAGGCAGGCTAGAAAATGTTTGAGGGAGTGCAGAGGTGTTCTTCTTATTCCCACAGGGCTTTCTCTGAGGTGTCAGAGTTTGGGGAGGTCGTAAAGGGTCGTAGAATCAAAGTGTAGTGTGCCAAAAGGGACGAGATGGGAACTGGGTTTTGGGCGGGGGCATGAGTACGGGAGGTCTAGGACCTGACTGGGAGGTCCAGACAGGTTAAAGAGGTTTGAGGGAGTGCAGAAGCGTTGTAAAGTATTCTGTAGGGCTTTGTCTGGGGATGTCAGGCTTTTGGGATTTCTGAGGGGTCATAGAATCGAATTGTAGTGTGCCAAAGGGACAAGGTGGGAGCTGGTTTTGTGGGGGAGCATGGAGTGCGGGGCTCTAGTGGCTGACTGGGAGTTCCAGGCAGGTTAAAGAGGCTTTGAGGGAGTGCAGAGGTGTCGTTAGTATTCCGTAGGGCATTGTCTGGCTCTCTCAGGGTTTTTGTGATGTCGTGAAGGTTTGTAGAATCAAATTGCAGTGTGTAAAATGGACGAGCTGGGAACTGGGTTTGGTGGGGTGGGGGGCATGTATTCGAGTGGCTCTGGGGTGTGACAGGGAGGTGCAGGCAGGTTAAAAAGGGTTTGAGGGTGTGCAGAAGTGTCCTTATTATTCCGTAGGGCATTGTCTGGCTCTCTCAGGGTTTTTGGGGGGTCGTGAAGGGTCGTAGAGTCAAATTGTAGTGTGCAAAAGGGATGAACTGGGAACTGGGTTTGGTGGTTTGGGGGCATGTATTCGATTGGCTCTGGGGTGTGACAGGGAGGTCAGGCAGGTTAAAAGAGTTTGAGGGTGTGCAAAGTGTCGTTAGTATTCCATAGGGCTTCATCTGGGGCTGTCGGTGTTTTCGGGGTGTCGTGAAGGGTTGTAGAATCAAATTTTTGTCTGCAAATGGGACAGTAGGGAGCTGGTTTTGGGGTGGGGGCATGGGTACGGGGCTCTGGGAGCAGACTGGGAGGTCCAGGCAGGTTAAAAGGGTTTGAGGTGTGCAGAAGCGTTGTAAGTATTCTGTAGGGCATCGTCTGGGGGTGTCAGGGTTTGGGAGTTCTGAGGGGTCGAGAATCGAATTGTAGTGTACCAAAGGGGACAAGGTGGGAAATGGGTTTTGCAGGGGGGGTCATGAGTAGGGGGGGCTCTAGGGGCTTGCTGGGAGGTCGAGGCAGGTTAAAAAGTGTTTGAGGGAGTGCAGAAGCGTTGTTGGTGTTCTGTGGGGCATCGTCTGGGGGTGTCAGGGTTTTGGGGGAGTTCTGAAGGGTTGAAGAATTCAATTGAAGTGTGCCAAAAGGGATAAGATGGGAATTGGGTTTTGTAGGGGGGTGTCATGTGTACGGGGGCATCTAGGGGCTTACTGGGAGGGCCAGGCAGGTTAAAAAGGGTTTGAGGGTGTGCAGAAGTGTCGTTAGTATTCCGTAGGCATTGTCTGCTCTCTCAGGGTTTTTGGGGTTGTGAAGGGTCGTAGAATCAAAATGTAGTGTGCAAAAGGGACGAGCTGGGAACTGGGTTTTGGGGTGGGGGGCATGGGTACGGGGAGCTCTGGGGGCTGACTGGGAGGTTCAGGCAGGCTAGAAAGTGTTTGAGGGAGTGCAGAGGCGTCGTTAGTATTCCGTAGGGCATTGTCTGGGTCTCTCAGGGTTTTTGTGGGGTCGTGAAGGGTCGTAGAATCAAATTGTAGTGTGCAAAAGGGATGAGCTGGGAGCTGGGTTTGGTGGGGGGCATGTATTCGATTGGCTCTGGGGTGTGACAGGGAGGTGCAGGCAGGTTAAAAAGAGTTTGAGGGTGTGCAGAAGTGTCGTTAGTATTCCGTAGGGCTTCATCTGGGGCTGTCAGTGTTTTTTGGGTGTCGTGAAGGGTCGTAGAATCAAAGTGTAGTATGCCAAATGGTACGAGGGGGGAACTGGATTTGGGGGGGGGGGTCATGTGTACGGTGGGCTCTGGGAGCTTTCTGGGAGGTCCAGGCAGGTTAAAAAGGGTTTGAGGGTGTGCAGAAGCGTTGTTAGTATTCTGTAGGGCATCGTCTCAGGGTGTCAGGGTTTTGGGGAGTTCTGAAGGGTCGAGAATCGAATTGTAGTGTGCCAAAAGGACAAGGTGGGAATTGGGTTTGTAGGGGGTCATGGAGTACGGGGACTCTAGGGCCTTACTGGGAGGTCCAGGCAGGTTAAAAAGGCTTTGAGGGTGTGCAGAAGTATCGTTAGTATTCCGTAGGGCATTGTCTGGCTCTCTCAGGGTTTTGGGGGTTGTGAAGGGTCGGGAGAATCAAATTGTAGTGTGCAAAAAGGACGAGCTGGGAACTGGGTTTTGGGGTGGGGGCATGGGCACGGAGAGCTCTGGGGCTGACTGGGAGGTCCAGGCAGGCTAGAAAATGTTTGAGGGAGTGCAGAGGTGT
>WWNC01000386.1:0-22493 GCA_011125475.1 Melanerpes aurifrons | reverse complement strand
GGGCTGCAGGGCTTGAGAGGCAGCGACTGCAGGGCTTGGGCAGGCAGTGACTGCAGGGCTTGGACAGGTAGTGACTGCAGGGCTTGGACAGAGGTAGTGACTGTAGGGCTTGGGCAGCAGACTGCAAAAAATGGGCAGGCAGTGACTGCAGAGGCTTGGAGAGGCAGTGACTGCAGGGCTTGGACAGGCGGCTGGAGAGGCAGTGACTGCAGGGCTTGGAGGCAGCGACTGCAGGGCTTGGGCAGGCAGCGACTGCAGGGCTTGGGCAGGCAGCGACTGCAGGGCTTGGAGCAGGCAGTGACTGCAGGGCTTGGGCAGGCAGCGACTGCAGGGCTTGGAGAGGCAGTGACTGCAGGGCTTGGGCAGGCAGTGACTGCAGGGCTTGGAGAGGCAGTGACTGCAGGGCTTGGGCAGGCAGCGACTGCAGGGCTTGGAGGCAGTGACTGCAGGGCTTGGGCAGGCAGCGACTGCAGGGCTTGGAGAGGCAGTGACTGCAGGGCTTGGGCAGGTAGTGACTGCAGGGCTTGGAGAGGCAGTGACTGGGGCTTGGACAGGTGTGACTGCAGAGGGGCTTGGGCAGGCAGAGCCTGCAGGGCTTGGGCGAAGGCAGCGACTGCAGGGCTTGGAGAGGCAGCGACTGCAGGGCTTGGAGAGGCAGTGACTGCAGGGCTCAGGACTGCGGGGCTTGGAGAGGCAGCGGCTGCAGGGCAGAGGCAGGCAGGGACTTGGACAGGCACCCAGACTGCAGTGACTGCAGGGCTTGGGCAGGCAGCGACTGCAGGGCTGGACTAGCTGCGGGCTTGGGCAGGCAGCGAAGTGACAGCAGGGCTTGGACAGGTAGTGACTGCAGGGCTTGGAGAGGCAGTGACTGCAGGGCTTGGGCAGGCAGCGACTGCAGGGCTTGGAGAGGCAGTGACTGCAGGGCTTGGGCAGACAGCGACTGCAGGGCTTGGAGAGACAGCGACTGCAGGGCTTGGAGAGGCAGCGACTGCAGGGCTTGGAGAGGCAGCGACTGCAGGGCTTGGAGAGACAGTGACTGCAGGGCTTGGAGAGACAGTGACTGCAGGGCTTGGGCAGGCAGCGACTGCAGGGCTTGGAGAGACATTGACTGCAGGGCTTGGGCAGACAGCGACTGCAGGGCTTGGGCAGGCAACGTCTGCAGGGCTTGGAGAGGCAGTGACTGCAGGGCTTGGGCAGACAGCGACTGCAGGGCTTGGGCAGGCAACGTCTGCAGGGCTTGGAGAGGCAGTGACTGCAGGGCTTGGGCAGGCAGCGACTGCAGGGCTTGGAGAGGCAGTGACTGCAGGGCTTGGACAGGTAGTGACTGCAGGGCTTGGAGAGGCAGCGACTGCAGGGCTTGGAGCGGCAGCGACTGCAGGGCTTGGGCAGGCAGTGACTGCAGGGCTTGGAGAGGCAGTGCCTGCAGGGCTTGGAGAGGCAGCGAATGCAGGGCTTGGAGAGGCAGTGACTGCAGGGCTTGGGCAGGCAGTGACTGCAGGGCTTGGAGAGGCAGCGACTGCAGGGCTTGGACAGGCAGTGACTGCAGGGCTTGGGCAGGCAGCGACTGCAGGGCTTGGGCAGGCAGTGACTGCAGGGCTTGGAGAGGCAGTGCCTGCAGGGCTTGGACAGGTAGTGACTGCAGGGCTTGGAGAGGCAGCGGCTGCAGGGCTTGGAGAGGCAGCGACTGCAGGGCTTGGACAGGTAGTGACTGCAGGGCTTGGAGAGGCAGCGGCTGCAGGGCTTGGAGAGGCAGCGACTGCAGGGCTTGGACAGGCAGTGACTGCAGGGCTTGGGCAGGCAGCGACTGCAGGGCTTGGAGAGGCAGTGACTGCAGGGCTTGGAGAGGCAGTGACTGCAGGGCTTGGACAGGTAGTGACTGCAGGGCTTGGAGAGGCAGCGGCTGCAGGGCTTGGAGAGGCAGCGACTGCAGGGCTTGGACAGGTAGTGACTGCAGGGCTTGGAGAGGCAGCGACTGCAGGGCTTGGGCAGGCAGCGACTGCAGGGCTTGGACAGGTAGTGACTGTAGGGCTTGGGCAGGCAGCGACTGCAGGGCTTGGGCAGGCAGCGACTGCAGGGCTTGGAGAGGCAGCGACTGCAGGGCTTGGAGAGGCAGCGACTGCAGGGCTTGGAGAGGCAGCGACTGCAGGGCTTGGGCAGGCAGCGACTGCAGGGCTTGGAGAGGCAGTGACTGCAGGGCTTGGACAGGTAGTGACTGTAGGGCTTGGGCAGGCAGCGACTGCAGGGCTTGGGCAGGCAGTGACTGCAGGGCTTGGAGAGGCAGCGACTGCAGGGCTTGGTGAGGCAGCGACTGCAGGGCTTGGAGAGGCAGCGACTGCAGGGCTTGGAGAGGCAGTGACTGCAGGGCTTGGGCAGGCAGCGACTGCAGGGCTTGGAGAGGCAGGGACTGCAGGGCTTGGGCAGGCAGCGACTGCAGGGCTTGGAGAGACAGTGACTGCAGGGCTTGGAGAGGCAGTGACTGCAGGGCTTGGGCAGGCAGTGACTGCAGGGCTTGGGCAGGCAGTGACTGCAGGGCTTGGAGAGGCAGTGACTGCAGGGCTTGGGCAGCCAGCGACTGTAGGGCTTGGGCAGGCAGCGACTGCAGGGCTTGGGCAGGCAGCGACTGCAGGGCTTGGAGAGGCAGTGACTGCAGGGCTTGGAGAGGCAGTGACTGCAGGGCTTGGAGAGGCAGTGCCTGCAGGGCTTGGGCAGGCAGCAACTGCAGGGCTTGGAGAGGCAGCGACTGCAGGGCTTGGAGAGGCAGTGACTGCAGGGCTTGGGCAGGCAGCGGCTGCAGGGCTTGGAGAGGCAGCGGCTGCAGGGCTTGGACAGGCAGCGGCTGCAGGGCTTGGAGAGGCAGCGACTGCAGGGCTTGGACAGGCAGTGACTGAAGGGCTTGGGCAGGTAGTGACTGCAGGGCTTGGAGAGGCAGTGACTGCAGGGCTTGGAGAGGCAGAGATTGCAGGGCTTGGAGCGGCAGCGACTGCAGGGCTTGGAGAGGCAGCGACTGCAGGGCTTGGAGAGGCAGCGACTGCAGGGCTTGGAGAGACAGTGACTGCAGGGCTTGGAGAGGCAGTGACTGCAGGGCTTGGAGAGGCAGTGACTGCAGGGCTTGGAGAGGCAGAGATTGCAGGGCTTGGGCTGCGGGCTTGGAGCGACTGCAGGGCTTGGAGAGGCAGCGACTGCAGGGCTTGGAGAGACAGTGACTGCAGGGCTTGGAGAGGCAGCGACTGCAGGGCTTGGAGAGGCAGCGACTGCAGGGCTTGGAGCAGCAGCGACTGCAGGGCTTGGGCAGGCAGTGACTGCAGGGCTTGGACAGGTAGTGACTGCAGGGCTTGGAGAGGCAGTGACTGCAGGGCTTGGAGAGGCAGCAACTGCAGGGCTTGGACAGGCAGCGACTGCAGGGCTTGGAGAGGCAGCGACTGCAGGGCTTGGTGAGGCAGCGACTGCAGGGCTTGGAGAGGCAGCGACTGCAGGGCTTGGAGCGGCAGCGACTGCAGGGCTTGGAGAGGCAGCGACTGCAGGGCTTGGAGAGGCAGCGACTGCAGGGCTTGGAGAGACAGTGACTGCAGGGCTTGGAGAGGCAGTGACTGCAGGGCTTGGAGAGGCAGCGACTGCAGGGCTTGGAGAGGCAGTGACTGCAGGGCTTGGAGAGGCAGCGACTGCAGGGCTTGGAGCGGCAGCGACTGCAGGGCTTGGGCAGGCAGTGACTGCAGGGCTTGGGCAGGTAGTGACTGCAGGGCTTGGAGAGGCAGTGACTGCAGGGCTTGGAGAGGCAGCAACTGCAGGGCTTGGACAGGCAGCGACTGCAGGGCTTGGAGAGGCAGCGACTGCAGGGCTTGGAGAGACAGTGACTGCAGGGCTTGGAGAGGCAGCGACTGCAGGGCTTGGAGAGACAGTGACTGCAGGGCTTGGGCAGACAGCGACTGCAGGGCTTGGGCAGGCAACGTCTGCAGGGCTTGGAGAGGCAGTGACTGCAGGGCTTGGAGAGGCAGTGACTGCAGGGCTTGGGCAGGCAGCGACTGCAGGGCTTGGACAGGTAGCGACTGCAGGGCTTGGAGAGGCAGTGACTGCAGGGCTTGGAGAGGCAGTGACTGCAGGGCTTGGGCAGGCAGCGACTGCAGGGCTTGGAGAGGCAGCGACTGCAGGGCTTGGAGAGACAGTGACTGCAGGGCTTGGAGAGGCAGCGACTGCAGGGCTTGGAGAGACAGTGACTGCAGGGCTTGGGCAGACAGCGACTGCAGGGCTTGGGCAGGCAGTGACTGCAGGGCTTGGAGAGGCAGTGACTGCAGGGCTTGGAGAGGCAGTGACTGCAGGGCTTGGGCAGGCAGCGACTGCAGGGCTTGGACAGGTAGCGACTGCAGGGCTTGGAGAGGCAGTGACTGCAAGGCTTGGAGAGGCAGTGACTGCAGGGCTTGGGCAGGCAGCGACTGCAGGGCTTGGAGAGGCAGTGACTGCAGGGCTTGGAGAGGCAGTGACTGCAGGGCTTGGAGAGGCAGCGACTGCAGGGCTTGGACAGGTAGCGACTGCAGGGCTTGGGCATGCAGTGACTGCAGGGCTTGGAGAGGCAGTGCCTGCAGGGCTTGGAGAGGCAGCGATTGCAGGGCTTGGAGAGGCAGTGACTGCAGGGCTTGGGCAGGCAGCAACTGCAGGGCTTGGAGAGGCAGCGACTGCAGGGCTTGGGCAGGCAGTGACTGCAGGGCTTGGACAGGTAGCGACTGCAGGGCTTGGAGAGGCAGTGACTGCAGGGCTTGGAGAGGCAGTGACTGCAGGGCTTGGGCAGGCAGCGACTGCAGGGCTTGGAGAGGCAGTGACTGCAGGGCTTGGAGAGGCAGTGACTGCAGGGCTTGGAGAGGCAGCGACTGCAGGGCTTGGACAGGTAGCGACTGCAGGGCTTGGGCATGCAGTGACTGCAGGGCTTGGAGAGGCAGTGCCTGCAGGGCTTGGAGAGGCAGCGATTGCAGGGCTTGGAGAGGCAGTGACTGCAGGGCTTGGGCAGGCAGCAACTGCAGGGCTTGGAGAGGCAGTGACTGCAGGGCTTGGACAGGTAGTGACTGCAGGGCTTGGACAGGCAGCGACTGCAGGGCTTGGAGCGGCAGCGACTGCAGGGCTTGGGCAGGCAGTGACTGCAGGGCTTGGAGAGGCAGTGCCTGCAGGGCTTGGGCAGGCAGCAACTGCAGGGCTTGGAGAGGCAGCGACTGCAGGGCTTGGGCAGGCAGTGACTGCAGGGCTTGGAGAGGCAGCGACTGCAGGGCTTGGAGAGGCAGCGACTGCAGGGCTTGGACAGGCAGTGACTGCAGGGCTTGGAGAGGCAGCGACTGCAGGGCTTGGACAGGTCGTGACTGCAGGGCTAGGAGAGGCAGCGACTGCAGGGCTTGGGCAGGCAGCGACTGCAGGGCTTGGAGAGGCAGTGACTGCAGGGCTTGGAGAGGCAGTGACTGCAGGGCTTGGACAGGCAGTGACTGCAGGGCTTGGAGAGGCAGTGACTGCAGGGCTTGGGCAGGCAGCGACTGCAGGGCTTGGAGAGGCAGTGACTGCAGTGCTTGGGCAGGCAGTGACTGCAGGGCTTGGACAGGTAGTGACTGCAGGGCTTGGAGAGGCAGTGACTGCAGGGCTTGGAGAGGCAGCGACTGCAGGGCTTGGACAGGTAGTGACTGCAGGGCTTGGAGAGGCAGCGACTGCAGGGCTTGGAGAGGCAGTGACTGCAGGGCTTGGAGAGGCAGTGACTGCAGGGCTTGGAGAGGCAGTGACTGCAGGGCTTGGGCAGGCAGCGACTGCAGGGCTTGGAGAGGCAGTGACTGCAGGGCTTGGACAGGTAGTGACTGCAGGGCTTGGAGAGGCAGTGACTGCAGGGCTTGGAGAGGCAGCAACTGCAGGGCTTGGACAGGCAGTGACTGCAGGGCTTGGAGAGACAGTGGCTGCAGGGATTGGAGACGCAGTGACTGCAGATCTTGGGCAGACAGCGACTGCAGGGCTTGGAGAGACAGTGACTGCAGGGCTTGGGCAGGCAGTGACTGCAGGGCTTGGAGAGGCAGCGACTGCAGGGCTTGGAGAGGCAGCGACTGCAGGGCTTGGAGAGACAGTGACTGCAGGGCTTGGGCAGACAGCGACTGCAGGGCTTGGGCAGGCAACGTCTGCAGGGCTTGGAGAGACAGTGACTGCAGGGCTTGGGCAGACAGCGACTGCAGGGCTTGGGCAGGCAACGTCTGCAGGGCTTGGAGAGGCAGTGACTGCAGGGCTTGGAGAGGCAGTGACTGCAGGGCTTGGGCAGGCAGCGACTGCAGGGCTTGGACAGGTAGCGACTGCAGGGCTTGGAGGCAGTGACTGCAGGGCTTGGGCAGGCAGCGACTGCAGGGCTTGGAGAGGCAGTGACTGCAGGGCTTGGAGAGGCAGTGACTGCAGGGCTTGGACAGGTAGCGACTGCAGGGCTTGGAGAGGCAGTGACTGCAGGGCTTGGAGAGGCAGCGATTGCAGGGCTTGGACAGGCAGTGACTGCAGGGCTTGGACAGGCAGCGACTGCAGGGCTTGGAGCGGCAGCGACTGCAGGGCTTGGGCAGGCAGTGACTGCAGGGCTTGGAGAGGCAGTGCCTGCAGGGCTTGGGCAGGCAGCAACTGCAGGGCTTGGAGAGGCAGCGACTGCAGGGCTTGGGCAGGCAGTGACTGCAGGGCTTGGAGAGGCAGTGACTGCAGGGCTTGGAGAGGCAGTGACTGCAGGGCTTGGGCAGGCAGCGACTGCAGGGCTTGGACAGGCAGCGACTGCAGGGCTTGGAGAGGCAGCGACTGCAGGGCTTGGACAGGTAGTGACTGCAGGGCTTGGGCAGGCAGCGACTGCAGGGCTTGGACAGGTCGTGACTGTAGGGCTTGGGCAGGCAGCGACTGCAGGGCTTGGGCAGGCAGCGACTGCAGGGCTTGGAGAGGCAGTGACTGCAGGGCTTGGGCAGGCAGCGACTGCAGGGCTTGGAGAGGCAGCGACTGCAGGGCTTGGGCAGGCAGTGACTGCAGGGCTTGGAGAGGCAGTGACTGCAGGGCTTGGACAGGTAGTGACTGCAGGGCTTGGAGAGGCAGTGACTGCAGGGCTTGGGCAGGCAGTGACTGCAGGGCTTGGAGAGGCAGTGACTGCAGGGCTTGGGCAGGCAGTGACTGCAGGGCTTGGGCCGGTCTCTTCTCTCAAGAAACCAGCACCAGAACAAGAGGACACATTCTCAAGCTGTGCCAGGGAATGTTTAGACTGGCGGTGGGGAGAAAGTTATTCACTGAGAGAGCTCTTAGCCATTGGCACAGCCTGAGGCTGTGTGCTCTTGTTCTGGCACTGGCTACCTGGGAGAAGAGACCAACCCCCACCTGGCTACAACCTCCGTTCAGGGAGTTGCAGAGAGCAAGAAGGTCTCCCCTGAGCCTGCTCTTCTGCAGGCTAAGCAAGCCCAGCTCCCTCAGCCTCTCCTCACAGGGCTGTGCTCCAGACCCCTCCCCAGCCTCCTTGCCCTTCTCTGGACACCTTCCAACATCTCAAGGTCTTTCCTAAACTGAGGGGCCCAGAACTGGACACAGGAATCAAGGTGTGGCCTCAGCAGTGCTGAGTGCAGGGAGGACGGATGAAAGGGGTTTTGTGAGCAATTTTCAGTTAGAACAAGAGTGCAGACAAAGGGAATGAGCAGGCTGCATTTAGCCCTCACAGCAGCCTGGCTGAAGAGATTAATTGTTCCCAGTTTCTGCTTGGCTTTGTTTTGTGGCAGGGAAAGAAGAAAAGAGTAAGGCTGGCCTGGACATTTCCTTCTTGGCATCTATCAGTTTTACAGGCATGATGGCTTTCTCTCCTATTGCATTTCACACTGCAGCTCCTCCACCTCTCTCCTGCTGGGAAGGAGCTGCACTATTCCATGCAGCACTTTACAGTAGCCAGCAAGATAAAACTAAGACCCACAGCACCCACACCTCTCTGTGCTGGATGGCTCCACAGAGACACCACCTGCCACACAACTGTGCACACAGCTAAGGCCAGAAGTGAATGTGAGAGATGTCTGAGTGAGGCTTCATCCAGAGTGGCAGCTGGCTTTGCTCTGAAGGATCTACTGTTCCCAAAAGCAGTTTCCTCCACTGGCTAATTGCTTTTGCAGCTGAAAACGCCCCTCAGGCAGCTTTTGAATGTGTCTAGCTGGGACTTGTAGATGTTTACTTCTTGTGGCTCTTCTGACAGATTAGAGTCCTTAAGTACCTGGTATTTTCTGCCTGCCAAAGTACTTATCCATCATAATCAAATCAGCCCTGGGAGCTAAACAGATTGACCTCCTTAGGGCTGTAGTGCTAAGGAAACCCCCAACATTTACAGCCAACTGCTCCCTTGTGTGGCTCTGCACTGCACCTTCTTCATTCATAGAATCAATTGTCAGGGTTGGAAGGGACCTCTAGGAGTTCCAACCCCCCTGCCATGGGCAGAGAAGGGCCACGAGGGTTGGAGCTGCTCTGCTGTGAGGACAGACTGAGGGAGTTGGGGTTGTGCAGGCTGGAGAAGAGAAGGCTCCCAGGAGACCTCATTGTGGCCTTCCAGGATCTGCAGGGGGCTCCAAGAAAGCTGGGGAGGGACTTTTGAGGGTGTCAGGGAGGGATAGGACTGGGGGGGATGGAGCAGAACTAGAAATGGGGAGATTGAGATTGGCTGTGAGGAAGAAGTTGTTCCCCAGGAGGGTAGTGAGAGACTGGCACAGGTTGCCCAGGGAGAACTACAGAACCACAGACTGTTAGGGGCTGGAAAGGACCTCAAAAGCTCATCCAGACCAACCCCCCTGCCAGAGCAGGATCACTTAGAGCAGGTCACACAGCAACACATCCAGGTGGGTTTTGGATATCTCCAGAGACTCCACAACCCCCCAGGGCATCCTGCTCCAGGGCTTTGTCACCCTCATGACATGGCAAAGCACTACCTAGATGTTGGTTTTCTTCCCCCTCCCAGTTCAGGTGCTGTTGGGTGATGAATGAAGGCAGGAACCCTGTGGCTGTATAGCAAAGAGAGTCCAGAAATGCAAAGAGCAGAGGAGCTCAGAAGTCCTTTGGTGCTGTGCTGTAGAATCCCCAGCACCACAGAGCTCAGAGTCACACTTAAGCAGAAGTCCTGGAAGCTCTTAACAGACCAAGCAGCTGAGAGAAGTCCTGAGCATATCCCCAGCAGCATCCCTGCACCAAAGCCCTGGCCAGAAGTAGCTAACTAACAGAAGCAGAAGTCCCTAGCAGCCCTAACCCCCCAAGCTGTTCCCAGCCTGAGTCCCTGAGCCAAGAGCAATTCTTGCTCAGAGTGGCTGTTTCTCTCTCTTTGTTACCAATCCCTTAACCAACAAACCCCAACCACATCTGTAAGCTAAAATCTTATCCCAGTGAGAGCTGCCAGCATGCCCAGGAGCTGCCTTCTGCAGCATCTTCCAGTGCCAGGGTGCCAAGGTGAGGCTGTTGTCACAGTGTCACAGTCTCACAGTATCACTAAGGTTGGAAGAGACCTCAAAGATCATCAAGTCCAAGCTGTCACCACAGACCTCATGACTAAACCATGGCTCCAAGTGCCACATCCAATCCCCTCTGCAACACCTCAAGGGATGGGGACTCCATCACCTCCCTGGGCAGCACATTCCAATGGCCAACAACTCTCTCTGGGAAGAACTTTCTCCTCACCTCCAGCCTAAACCTCTCCTGGCACAGCTTGAGACTGTGTCCTCTTGTTCGGCTGCTGCTTGCCTGGGAGAAGAGACCAACCCCCACCTGGCTACAACCTCCCTTCAGGGAGTTGTAGAGGGCAATGAGGTCACCCCTGAGCCTCCTCTTCTGCAGGCTAAGCAACTCCAGCTCCCTCAGCCTCTCCTCACAGGGCTGTGCTCCAGACCCCTCCCCAGCCTCCTTGCCCTTCTCTGCACACCTTCAAGTCTCTCAATGTCCTTCTTGACCTGAGGAGCCCAGAACTGGACACAGGACTCAAGGGGTGGCCTAAGCAGTGCTGAGCACAGGGCACAAGGACTTCCCTGCTCCTGCTGGCCACACTCTTCCTGATGCAGGCCACGATGCCCTTGGCCTTCTTGGCCACCTGGGCACACTGCTGGCTCATGTTTAGGCAGCTGTCAATCAGAACCACCAGGTCCCTCTCTGTTTGGGAGCTCTCAGCCACTCCAACCCCAGTCCTTGGCACCCTTGGAATGTGATTGCTTTGCTCTAGGCAGTGTGCTAAGCAGTTGGTCAGCTAAGGAATCCTGCACTCTGCATGTGGCCAGCAGCTGCCCTCAGAGCAGTGGCTGCAACAGCTAGAGGCAGAAATTATCTGGAGCCTGTAGACAAGAAATCCTGCTCTGCCTGACAGCTCTGCTGGCTGCAGCAAGCATCTCCAGGTTCATGTCCTTGGGCAAGCACACAGTATTGCCAAGGCAGTTGCTCAGGTTTGATGCACAGAGATATCTAGTCCTGATGGCTCATGTTTCCCTCAGAAAACCAGCAACAAAAGCCCCACCACACACCTGGGATGTCACCAGGTCACACAGGGAACCTGCAAGTGAAGTGTCCTGCATGAGCAAGGCTACTACCAAGCAGTATTGGCCTTCAAAACATGAATTTACATCCTTCCTGTAGGAATGAACACAAGTCCTGGGGGCTGCATAATTCAGGAAGCCAGCTTAGAAGGCCAGAGATCCATGACCAGAGATCCATGACCAGAGATCTCTTCACTTGAAAGGACCTCCAGGCATGTAATGAACTTTAGCAGGTGGAAAGAGGCAGGTTTGTCTCTGGCTGCATTGCTTCTGAAACTCCAGGTTGGGAATGAAGGCACTGGAATGGAATGGAGGATGGCTGGAAAGTGGCCAATGTGGTCCCCATCCACTAGAAGGGTTGGATGGAGGAACCTGGAAACTCCAGGCCTGGCAGCCTGACCTCAGTGCCAGGGAAAGTGATGGAGCAGATTATCCTGGGGGCAATAACTGCACCTGAAGGATGGCCAAGGGCTCAGGTCCAGCCAGCATGGATTCAGGCAGGGCAGGTCCTGCCTCTCCAACCTGAGCTCCTTCCATGCCCAGGTGACTGCCTGGTGGCTGTGGGGCAGGCTGTGGATGGAGTCTGCCTGGACTGCAGCAAGGCCTTTGCCACCATCCCCCACAGCAAACTCCTGGCCAAGCTGTCAGCCCCTGGCTTGGACAGCAGCTCTCTGAGCTGGGTTAGGAAGTGGCTGGAGGCTGAGCCCAGAGAGTGGTGGTGAATGGTGCCACAGCCAGCTGGCAGCCAGGCACCAGTGGTGTGCCCCAGGGAGCAGTGCTGGGCCCCATCCCCTTTAATAATTCACTGATGATCTGGATGAGGGGGTTGAGTCCATCATCAGCAAATTTGCAGATGACACCAAGTTGGGAGCAGATGTTGGTCAGTTAGAGGGCTGAAGGGCTCTGCAGAGGGACCTTGCCAGGCTGGACAGATGGACAGAGGCCAACAGGATGGCATTCAACAAGTCCAAGTGCCAGGGGCTGCACTTTGCCACAACAACCCCAGGCAGAGCTACAGGCTGGGGTCAGAGTGGCTGAGAGCACCCAAACAGAGAGGAACCTGGGGGTGCTGATTGACAGCTGCCTGAACATGAGCCAGCAGTGTACCCAGGCGGCCAGGAGGGCCAAGGGCATCCTGGCCTGCATCAGGAAGAGTGTGGCCAGCAGGAGCAGGGAAGTCCTTGTGCCCTGTGCTCAGCACTGCTTAGGCCACACCTTGAGTCCTGTGTCCAGTTCTGGGCTCCTCAGTTTAAGAAGGACATTGAGAGACTTGAAGGTGTGCAGAGAAGGGCAAGGAGGCTGGGGAGGGGTCTGGAGCACAGCCCTGTGAGGAGAGGCTGAGGGAGCTGGGGTTGCTTAGCCTGGAGAAGAGGAGGCTCAGGGGAGACCTTCTTGCCCTCTCCAACTCCCTGCAGGGAGGTTGTAGCCAGGTGGGGGTTGGTCTCTTCTGCCAGGCAGCCAGCAGCAGAACAAGAGGCCAGAGTCTCAAGCTGTGCCAGGGGAGGTTTAGGCTGGAGGTGAGGAGAAAGTTCTTCCCAGAGAGAGTTGTTAGCCATTGGAATGTGTTGCCCAGGGTGGTGGTGGAGTCCCCATCCCTGGAGGTGTTGCAGAGGGGATTGGATGTGGCACTTGGAGCCATGGTTTAGTCATGAGGTCTGTGGTGACAGCTTGGACTTGATGATCTTCGAGGTCCCTTCCAACCTTGGTGATACTGTGAATCTGTGATACTATGATATTAACATCACCCCAGAGTGCCAGGCTGGAAGGGTCCCCAAGGGTCATCTGCTCCAACCTCTCCAGGTGACAGTGCAGTTGCAGTGAGCTGGCTGAGCCCCCTGCAAGCTGAGCCTTAACCTTCCCAGTGCAGGGGGCTCCACTGCTGCCCTTGGGAGATGATTCCAGTGTCTGGCTGTGCTCACGGGGAAACATTTTCCTCTGGAGTCCAATGGGAATGTCCCCAGCAGTAACCTGTCTCCCTCCACCTTGTCTTTGCCATGGCACTCCCTGTAAAAGGCAGCCTCCATCCTCCTGGTAGCCACAGGTTCTTTGAGGGTGGTGGAACACTGGAACCCAGGGAGGTGATTGAGGCTCCATCCCTGGAGGTACTCAAGGTGAGGCTCAGCAGGGCTCTGGGCAGACTGATCTAGTTGGGGATGTCCCTGCTGAGTGCAGGGGGGTTGGACTGGATGAGCTTTGGAAGTGCCTTCCAGCCCAGGCTGTTCTGTGATCCTATGTGCCAGTGGAAACAAGGCCTGAACTTCTCCTGTGTTTTTTCCTTTCACAGGCAGTTCTGGTGAACCTGGTGATATGCATGGTGGTCTTTTACACTGTGTACTATGTGGTCCTGTCTGTGTGCTTTGCAGTATTCAGGTAAGATTTCCTTGTCTCTAGTCTGCTGTGGCAGCAGCCCAGAAGGCCAATGGCACCCTGGGCTGCACCCAAAGCAGTGAGACCAGCAGGTCAAGGGAGGGGATTCTGCCCCTCTGCTCTACTCTGGTGAGACCTCACTTGGAGCACTGCCTCCAGCTCTGGTGCCACCAACACAAGAAGGAACTGGAACTGCTGCAGCAGGTCCAGAGGAGGCCACAAAGATGATCAGAGGGCTGGAGAGCCAGTGATGGTGACTCCACCACCTCCCTGGGCAACACATTCCAATGGGCAATCACTCTCTCTTTGTAGAACTTCTTCCTCACCTCCAGCCTAAACCTCCCCTGGCACAGCTTGAGACTGTGTCCTCTTGTTCTGCTGCTGGCTGCCTGGCAGAAGAGACCAACCCCCACCTGGCTACAACCTCCCTGCAGGGAGTTGCAGAGAGCAAGAAGGTCTCCCCTGAGCCTCCTCTTCTCCAGGCTAAGCAAGCCCAGCTCCCTCAGCCTCTCCTCACAGGGCTGTGCTCCAGACCCCTCCCCAACCTCCCTGCCCTTCTCTGGACACCTTCAAGTCTCTCAATGTCCTTCTTGACCTGAGGAGCCCAGAACTGGACACAGGACTCCAGGTGTGGCCTCAGCAGTGCTGAGCACAGGGCACAAGGACTTCCCTGCTCCTGCTGGCCACACTCTTCCTGATGCAGGCCAGGATGCCCTTGGCCTTCTTGGCCACCTGGGCACACTGCAGGCTCATGTTCAGCCTACCATCGACCAGCACCCCCAGGTCTCTCCCTGCCTGGCTGCTCTCAGCCACTCTGACCCCAGCCTGTAGCACTGCCTGGGGTTGCTGTGGCCAATGTGCAGCCCCTGGCACTTGGATGTGTTCAATCTCCTGCCCTTGGCCTCTGTCCATCTGTCCAGCCTGGCAAGGTCCCTCTGCAGAGCCCTTCAGCCCTCTAACTGACCAACATCTGCTCCCAACTTGGTGTCATCTGCAAATTTGCTGATGATGGACTCAACCCCCTCATCCAGATCATCAGTGAATTATTAAAGGGGATGGGGCCCAGCACTGCTCCCTGGGGCACACCACTGGTGCCTGGCTGCCAGCTGGCTGTGGCACCATTCACCACCACTCTCTGGGCTCAGCCTCCAGCCACTTCCTAACCCAGCTCAGAGAGCTGCTGTCCAAGCCAGGGGCTGACAGCTTGGCCAGGAGTTTGCTGTGGGGGATGGTGGCAAAGGCCTTGCTGCAGTCCAGGCAGACTCCATCCACAGCCTGCCCCACATCCACCAGGCAGTCACCTGGGCATGGAAGGAGCCTGATCTGCTGCAGGTAAAAGTGGGCAGAGAGCACCAAGTGACAATCAGAGAGCTGGAAGCACAGCTGTGAGCTGATGGTCTCTTGGCCTCTGTGGACAGTAGGTCAATTCCTGGCCTCTCCTGAAGTCAGCAACCAACTGCCACTAGCATCAAAGGCTCAGCTGTTTTCTCTTGGTGGATGAACATCTCTCCCTCTCTTTTTTTCCATACCCAAAATATTATACAATCAGCACAGAAGGGAGCTCCAAAGCTCATCCAGTCCAACCCCCCTGCAGTCAGCAGGAACATCCTCAACTAGATCAGGTTGCCCAGAGCCCTGTCCAGGCTCACCTTGAATATCTCCAGGGATGGGGTCCCACAGCCACCTCCCTGGGCAACCTGTTGCAGTGTTCCAGCAGCCTCCTGGTGCAGAACTTGTTTCTCACATCCAATCTCAATCTGCTCTGTTCTAGTTTGGAGCCATTGCCCCTGGTCCTGTCCCTGCAGGCCCTTGCAAACAGTCTCTCTCCATCCTCCCTGTAGCCTCCTTCAGGTACTGGAAGGCTGCTCAAAGATGTCCCTGGAGCCTTCTCTTCTCCTCAACTACCTCCCTGGACAACCTGTTCCAGTGTTGCACCATTCTCCTGGTGCAGAGCTTGTTCCTAACATCCAGTCTAACTCAGCTCTTCCTAGTGCTGTCCTAGAGATGCAGTGATGCAGCAGTGCAGCAAGAGCCTGGATGAGGCCCTTGGTGCCATGGTTGAGTTGATTAGATGGTGCTGCAGGCCTTTGCAAACAGTCCCTCTGCAGCCTTCCTGTAGCCCCCTTCAGGTCCTGGCAGGCTGCACAAAGGTCTCCCTGGAGCCTTCTCTTCTCCAGGCTGAACACCCCCAGCTCCTTCAGCCTGGCCTCATTGCAGAGCTGCTCCAAGCCCCTGAGCATTTTCCTGGCCAGAGCCTCCCGGCTGAACTCCTATTTAAAAGCCCTGTAAGGTGTCCTGGGCATGGCTGGAATTCCCTGGTGACACATTCTCATTCTGTTCCCACAGGATTAAAATGTTGGATGGTTTGGCCCCTTTTGATTTTAAGACAAGTCCCTCCTGGATGAACTCATACTATCTAGGTAACTGAAGGCTTTGGTTCTTTTAGTCCTTTGGGGGTTTAAGTGAACAGCCCAGATTGTAGCTGGATGTATGCTGGATGTAAACTTGCCTTCCTCATGGGCAGGAGGTGACCATCCCCCTGTGCTCAGCAATGGGGAGGCCACCCCTGGAGTGCTGTGCTCAGCTCTGGGCCCTCTCTGCAGGAAGGACACTGAGGGGCTGGAGCCTGTCCAGAGCAGGGCAGCCAGGCTGGAGAAGGGCCTGGAGCCCCTGGGCGAGAGGAGGGCTGAGGGAGCTGGGGGGGTTGAGGCTGGAGAAGAGGAGGCTGAGGGAGACCTCATTGCCCTCTTCAGCTCCCTGAAGGGAGGTTGGGGTGAGGAGGGGACAGCCTCTGCTCCTTGGTGGCAAGGGACAGGAGCAGAGGCAATGGCTCCAAGGTGCCCCAGGGGAGGCTGAGGCTGGATGTGAGGAACTATTTCTGCCCTGGAAGGGCTCTCAGACATTGGCAGAGGCTGCCCAGGGCAGTGCTGGAGTGCCCATCCCTGGGGGTGTTCCAGCAGCATGGAGCTGGTGCTTAGGGCCATGGTTTGGTGCTGAGCCTGCAGTGTTGGGTCTGGATGAGCTTGAAGGTCCCTTCCAACCAGCTGTATCCTGGGATTCTGTGAAAGCATTCTAAAGCTGCTTTAGTAATAGCAATGATTTCTGTATTTCAACTGCATGGAAACGCTTCTGCATCTTGCCAGCACTTCAGATGTAACAGGGGAAGGCCAGTGGGATCCTGGGGTGCACTCAGAGGAGTGTGTCCAGCAGATCCAGGGAGGTTCTCCTCCTCTGCTCTGCCCTGCTGAGACCTCACCTGGAATATTGCATCCAGCTCTGGGCTCCCCAGCTCAGGAGAGACAGGGGTGTAGTGGTTTGAGCCTTAACTGAGAGTTAAAGGCTGAAATGGGGAAAAGGCTGAGAATCTCTTCCCCACTTCCCCCCCCCCCACCTCCTCCCTCCAAACAAGGAGAGGGGGGAAAAGAAAAAAAGGGGGTAAGGAGCAAATCCACTAAGCAACAATCTGGAGTCAGCTTGGAAGTAGAGAGGCAAATAATTTTTTCTTCAAATATAACAATAACAGGGACAAAAAGTTCACAAGGGCAAGGAACAAGAATGGATGGGAGGGGGACAGAAAAGAATTATACAAAACCAGTCTCTCTCTGAGGAGGCGCAGAGGCAGCAGGGAGAAGGGTCAGGTCCGGCCACGTGGCTGAGGATCAGGAGGGCAGCTGCTGTAGCTCTCATCCAGCAGAGGCAGGAGCCAAAAAGGAGACCCAACAGCTATGAGGTCCTGCTTTTTATACCCTTGCTGGGCAGGGAGGGGGGAGTGGAACAGACTCAGCTTTCCCAGGGGGGAGACGCCCTTCAGGGAGTGTAAAGTACCCGCAAGCCCTCCACCCTGCTTTCTTCTTTTGTTTTCAGAAAAAGGTGTTAACCCACCACACAGGGGTCTGCTGGAGAGGGTCCAAGGGAGGGCTACAAGGATGCTGAAGGGCCTGCAGCACTGCCTGGGAAGGAGAGGCTGAGGGACCTGGGGCTGTTTAGTCTGGAGAGGAGAAGACTGAGAGGGGATTTAATAAGTGTTTATCAATATCTGAGGGCTGTGGGAGTCAAGAGGGAGGGGACAGGGACAGCCTCTGCTCCGTGTCACCCTGGGATAGGCCCAGAGGCAATGGTTGGAAACTCCAGCACAGGAGGTTCCAGCTCAGCAGGAGGAGGAACTTCTTCACTGTGAGGGTCCCAGAGCCCTGGAGCAGGCTGCCCAGAGAGGTTGTGGAGTCTCCTTCTCTGGAGCCTTCCCAGCCCTGTCTGGATGTGTTCCTGTGTGACCTGTGCTGGAGTCTATGCTCCTGCTCTGGCAGGGGGTTGGACTGGAAGCTCTCCAGAGGTCCCTTCCACCCCTTAGATCCTGTGAGCTGTGCTCCTGTGAAATCACATTCCATTGGAATGTCTTTTCAGGGCTCTTAGGTAGTTTTTGCATCTCAATATCATTGCATTATCCCCCACATTGGATTGATGCAGCCTGGTTGTGTGCCCCAGCCAGCAAGCATGCCATGCAGCTGCTCAGCCCCAGCCTTCTCTCTGCCCACCCAACAGGACAGCACAGAACAGCCAAGCACAAGAGGAGCTGCTGAGAGCCTGTGGGCACACAGACAGAACATTTTGCCTTGCTTGTTGCCCTCTCTGTGAGGATGAGGAAAAGCCTTTCAAACCTTGTGTTTGGTGCAAACCTCCTCTTCTCCTCCACAGTGCTTGTGATATCCTTGGAGATAACCTTCTTCATCTGTGGGCTGCTGTTTGCCCTGGTTGTGGAAGAATGGGTTTGGGATTATGCAGTAACAGTCACTGTCCTTCACATCCTCATCACTTCAGCTGGTAAGCAGGGGTGCTGCCAAAGGCATGCACAGGATTCCCAAAGGGAAGGGAACCAACCAGCCAGGATCACTGGACCAACAGAATTATTTCTTAAAGCTAAATAAGGCCTGGAATCATAGAATTAATTTGGTTGGAAAAAACCTTTGAGGTCATTGAGTCCAACCAGGTGATCTTTAAGGTCCCTTCCAGCCCAAACCATTGTGTGATTTCCTCCTCAGAGGAGCTCCCTGTAGCACTCAGTGGCTTTAGGACTGGTGTCCCAGTGGGAGGCTCCCCAGACTTAGTATCATAGTCTCATAGTATCAGTCAGGGTTGGAAGGGACCACAAGGATCATCCAGTTCCAACCCCCCTGCCATGGGCAGGGACACCCCACACTAGATCAGCCTGCCCAGAGCCACAGCCAGCCTGGCCTTTAGGGTGGCTCAGCTTGGTAGTGCATCAGACCCGTAATGGGAAGGTCGTGAGTTCAAGCCTGCAGTGGGCAGTAGTGTCTTCCCTACTCTAGTCATGTGGTCTGTGGTGACAGGTTGGACTCGATGATCTTTGAGGTCTCTTCCAACCTTAGGAATACTGAATACCTCCAGGGACAGGGCCCCAACCACCTCCCTGCACAACCCATTCCAGGGCTTCACCACTCTCGTGGGGAAGAACTTCCTCCTCCCCTCCAGCCTCAATCTCCTCACTTCCAGCTTCATTCCATTCCCCCCAGTCCTATCACTGCCTAAGATCCTGAGCAGTCCCTCCCCAGCCTTCCTGGAGCCCCCTGCAGATCCTGGAAGGCCACAATGAGGTCACCTGGGAGCCTTCTCTTCTCCAGACTGAACAGCCCCAACTCCTTCAGTCTGTCCTCATAGGAGAGCAGCTCCAGCCCTTAATGGCATGGCCAAGGGTCTGAATGATCAGGACCTGCAGAGGTGTTTGCCATTCTAGTAAAGGTCAAGCACATATCCCCTGGCACATCACTAAACAGACCTTTGGTAACACAACTCTCATCTCTCTGATGAGGAGGGGCTGAGAGGATTGGGGCTGTTCAGCCTGGAGAGGAGCAGCCTGAGGGGGATCTCATCAATGCTGAGCAGCACTTAGAGGGTGGCTGTCAGGAGGATGGGACCAGGCTTTGTGCAGTGGTGCCTAGGGACAGGACAAGGCACAGACTGGATCATCAGAAGCTCCATCTAAACATGAGGAGGAACTTCTTCAGGGGTGACCTTATCACTCTCTACAACTACCTGAAGGTGTCCAGAGAAAGGCAACGAAGTTGGTGAGGGGCTTGGAGCACAGCCCTGTGAGGAGAGGAGGGTTGCTTAGCCTGGAGAGGAGGAGGCTCAGGGGAGACCTTCTTGCTACCTACAACTCCCTGAAGGGAGGTTGTAGACAGGTAGAGGTTGGTCTCTTCTGCCAGGCAGCCAGCAGCAGAACAAGAGGACACAGTCTCAAGCTGCGCCAGGGGAGGTTGAGGTTGGAGGTGAGGAGGAAGTTCTACACAGAGAGAGTGATTGCCCATTGGAATGTGCTGCCTGGGGAGGTGGTGGAGTCACCATCACTGGAGGTGTTCAGGAGGAGACTGGATGGGGTGCTTGGTGCCATGGGTTAGTTGTTTAGGTGGTGTTGGATTGGTTGATGGGTTGGACATGATGATCTTGAAGGTCTCTTCCAACCTGGTTTGGTTTATTCTAAATAAATGGTTTATTCTTTAATTCAAGGGTAATGGAGCAGGCTGCCCAGAGAGCTGGACTATCTCTGGAGATAGTCAAGACCCTCCTGGCTGTGTTCCTGTGGGATCTTCTTTAGGTGACCCTGCCTTGGCAGGTGGTTGGTCTGGATGATCACCAGAGCCCCCTTTCCAACCCCTACCGTTCTGTGATGCTGTGCTTCTGTAATGCCATGTTTGCCTACCCCCACACTTACTGCTTGGGAGCTGACATTTCTCCTCCTCTTCTCTTTGCAGTGATGTCTGAATTCCCCCTGATGTTACACTGGTGGCTGGCATTAGGTACCATTCCAGTCTTTCACTTGTTGGTCTTTCCAGGATGAATTGCTTCTATCAAATGTCTGTTGTCTCACTGGTTGGGAACCCTCAATATCTACAAGAGAAATAGATGCTTTCCATTTCCATTTGCTTTAAGGGCACAGGCAAGTTACACTGGCCTGACATTGGTCTTGGCTTCAAACACCAACAAAAAGCAGTCTGAATGCACTCAGTGTATGCTAATCCTGCTCAAAGAGGACACATCCTCACATTATTGAACTCAGCCATTCAGCCCTGGGTAATCAATCAAACACTGCCCAAACTGTGCCATTTATAATGATCAGGGGGTTGGAGCACCTCTGTCATGAGGGCAGGCTGAGGGAGCTGGGGGTGTCCTGTGAGGACAGCCTGAGGGAGTTGGGGTTGTGCAGGCTGGAGAGGAGAAGGCTCCCAGGAGACCTCATTGTGGCCTTGCAGGATCTGCAGGGGGCTTCAAGAAAGCTGGGGAGGGACTTTTGAGGGTGTCAGGGAGGGATAGGACTGGGGGGGATGGAGCAAAACTAGAAGTGGGAGATTGAGATTGGGTGTGAGGAAGAAGTTGTTCCCCATGAGGGTGGTGAGAGCCTGGCACAGGCTGCCCAGGGAGGTGGTGGAAGCCTCCTGCCTGGAGGTGTTTGCAGCCAGGCTGGCTGTGGCTGTGAGCAACCTGCTGGAGTGTGAGGTGTCCCTGCCCATGGCAGGGGGTTGGGACTGGCTGAGCCTTGAGCTCCCTTCCAACCCTGACAGCTCTGTGATTCTATGTGCTCATCCTGGAGAAGAGAAGGCTCCAGGGAGACCTAATTACAGCCTGCCAGGACCTGAAGGGGGCTGCAAGAAGGCTGCAGAGAGACTGTTCCCAAAGGCCTGCAGTGACAGGATCAGTGGCAATGGTTTGAAATGAGAGCAGAGCAGATTGAGATTGGATGTGAGGAACAAATTCTGCACCAGGAGGCTGCTGGAACACTGCAACAGGTTGCCCAGGGAGGTGGTTGGGGCCTCATCCCTGGAGATATTCAAGATGAAGCTCAGCAGGGCTCTGAGCAGCCTGATCTAAGTTGGGGATGTCCCTGCTGACAGGAGGGGGTTGGACTGGATGAGCTTTGGAGCTCCCTTCTAACCCAGCCCATTCTATGCTGATCAGTGGAAAGTAAGAGGCCACTTCAGAGGCAATTTTTATGACCACTGTGCCCAGGTACTGCAGAGGGATGAGAGAAAGCCCAGGCGCCACATTTCCTTAGAGGCAATGTCTGACTGGCTAACTTTCTGTAACTAAAATCACAAAGCAGAGCTTTGGGCTGGAACAGAGCATCCTGGGAAACAGCCAAGGGAAAAAGGACTGGCTGCTGCTCTTCTTTCTTATGAGATCAGTCCCAAGGATCAACAGCTGCAGGAAATTCCTCAATGAGGAAAGGCCAAGAAATTCCCTGTCCTGCAACTGGTTTTGCATCAGCAGCTGCTGGGGATGATACCTCTGTATGTGGTTAAAGCCTTGAGTGAAATCATGGAATCAGCCAGGTTGGAAAAGACCTCAGAGATCATCAAGTCCAACCTATGACCTAATGCCCAACACCTCCTGACAACTACACCATGGCTCCAAGTGCCACATCCAATCCCCTCTTGAACACCTCCAGGGATGGGGACTCCACCACCTCCCTGGGCAGCACATTCCAGTGGCCAATTCCTCTTGCTGGGATGAACTTTCTCCTCACCTCCAGTCTAAACCTCCCCTGGCACAGCTTGAGACTGTGTCCTCTTGTTCTTGTGCTGGCTGCCTGGCAGAAGAGACCAACTCCCACCTGGCTACAACCTCCTTCAGGGAGTTGTAGAGAGCAATGAGGTCTCCCCTGAGCGTCCTCTTCTGCAGGCTAAGCAACCCCAGCTCCCTCAGCCTCTCCTCACAGGGCTGTGCTCCAGACCCCTCCCCAGCCTCCTTGCCCTTCTCTGCACACCTTCAAGTCTCTCAATGTCCTTCTTGACCTGAGGAGCCCAGAACTGGACACAGGACTCCAGGTGTGGCCTCAGCAGTGCTGAGCACAGGGCACAAGGACTTCCCTGCTCCTGCTGGCCACACTCTTCCTGATGCAGGCCACGATGCCCTTGGCCTTCTTGGCCACCTTGGCGCACTGCAGGCTCCTGTTCAGCTGCCGTCCACCACTTCCCCCAGGTCTCTCTCTACCTGGCTGCTCTCAGCCACTCTGACCCCAGCCTGTAGCACTGCCTGGGGTTGCTGTGGCCAATGTGCAGCCCCTGGCACTTGGATGTGTTCAATCTCCTGCCCTTGGCCTCTGCCCATCTGTCCAGCCTGGCAAGGTCCCTCTGCAGAGCCTCTCTACCCTCCAGCAGATCAACTCCTGCCCCCAGCTTGCTGTCATCTGCAAATTTACTGCTGATGGACTCAATGACCTCATCCAGATCATCAATGAAGATATTGAACAGGCTGGGGCCCAGCACTGCTCCCTGGGGCACACCACTGGTGCCTGGCTGCCAGCTGGCTTTGACTCAGCTCAGCAAAAACCCCTGAAGACAGGAAAAATGTCTGCTTAAAGTTTGATCATAACCTTTGCCTTCATGTGTAGTCATTAATACAAACCAGTCATGTGTTTTCTTTCAGGGTCTGGAGTAATTTCAATGATTTGTGGAGGACAGCTTCTGGCCTACTACTTGTTCAAGGACAACTTCATTTACCCAATTCTAGATGATTTTTGAAAAGGAAAATGAGAACTTGCCTCTGTGTGTGTCTGGATTATGTGGGTTTGGCAACATCACTGTCTCTTCTCCCTAGTCTCAGGTGATAGAAGGAGAG
>WWNC01000385.1:0-24742 GCA_011125475.1 Melanerpes aurifrons | reverse complement strand
CATTTTACAGCAGGGTTGGAGCACCCTGTATCTCAGCACAGGAATAAGGTAGGGAAGAATTCAAATACTCATTTTGACTGCCTCCAGAAGTTAGATCAGATGGGCCAATGCAATTTGGTGCTAGGCCTTTCCCTTTAGGTTTTACCCCAACAATGTTTTCATTAGTTTCGATCACTCTCGAAATCAAGCATTTTACAGCAGGTTGGAGCACCCTGTATCTCAGCACAGGAATAAGGTAGGGAAGAATTCAAATGACTCATTTTGACTGTCTCCAGAAGTTAGATCAGATGGCCAATGCAATTTGGTGCTAGGTCTTTCCCTTTAGGTTTTACCCCTACAATGTTTTCATTAGTTTCGCTCACTCTCGAAATCAAGCATTTTACAGCAGGTTGGAGCACCCTGCATCTGGAGATGGTAAAGAATTCAAACACAATGCCTCCAATTTGGTGCTAGGTCTTTCCTTTAGGTTTTACCCTACAATGTTTTCATTAGTTTCGCTCACTCTCAAAATCAAGCATTTTACTGCAGGTTGGAGCAGTTTGTATCTGAGCACAGGAATAAGGCAGGGAAGAATTCAAATACTCATTTTGACTGCCTCCAGAAGCGGATCAGATGGCCAATGCAATTTGGTTAGGTCTTTCCTAGGTTTTACAGTTTTCATTAGTTTCGCCAATGCACAGTTGCAGGTTGGAGCAGTTTGTAGGCAAACACTCATTTTGACTGCCTCCAGAAGTTAGGTTTTTGGTGCTACCTTCCCTTTGTGTTTTACCTCTACAATGTTTTCATAGGACTCGAAATCAAGCATTTTACTGCAGGTTGGAGCAGTTTGTATCTGAGCACAGGAATAAGGTAGGGAAGAATTCAAACACACATTTTGACTGCCTCCAGAAGTTAGATCAGATGGCCAATGCAATTTGGTGCTAGGCCTTTCTTTAGGTTTTACCCCAAATAATGTTTTCATTAGTTTCGCTCACTCTCGAAATCAAGCATTTTACAGCAGGGTGGAGCACCCTGTATCTCAGCACAGGAATAAGGTAGGGAAGAATTCAAATACTCATTTTGACTGCCTCCAGAAGTTAGACCAGATGGCCAATGCATTTTGGTGCTAGGCCTTTCCCTTTAGGTTTTACACTGCAATGTTTTCATTAGTTTCGATCACTCTCGAAATCAAGCATTTTACAGCAGGTTGGAGCACCCTGTATCTCAGCAGAGGAAAGAGGAGGGGAAGAATTCAAATACTCATTTTGACTGTCTCCAGAATTTAGATCAGATGGCCAATGCAATTTGGTGCTAGGTCTTTCCCTTTAGGTTTTACCCTGCAATGTTTTCATCAGTTTTGATCACTCTCGAAATCAAGCATTTTACAGCAGGTTGGAGCACCCTGTATCTCAGCACAGGAATAACGTAGGGAAGAATTTAAAGGATCATTTTGACTGCCTCCAGAAGTTAGATCAGATGGCCAATGCAATTTGGTGCTAGGCCTTTCCCTTTAGGTTTTACCCCAACAATGTTTTCATTACTTTCGATCACTGTAGAAATGAAGCATTTTACTGCGGGATTGGAGCACCCTGTATCTCAGCACAGCAATAAGGTAGGGAAGAATTCAAATACTCATTTTGACTGCCTCCAGACGTTAGATCAGATGGCCTATAAATTTTGTGCTAGGTCTTTCCCATTAGGTTTTACCCTAACAATGTTTTCATTAGTTTCGCTCACTGTAGAAGTGAAGCATTTTACTGTAGGGTTGGAGCACCCTGTATCTCAGCACAGGAATAAGGTAGGGAAGAATTCAAATGCTCATTTTGACTAACTCCAGAAGTTAGATCAGATGGCCAATGCAATTTGGTGCTAGGTCTTTCCCTTTAGGTGTTACCCCAACAATGTTTTCATTAGTTGCGATCACTGTAGAAATGAACTATTTGACTTCGGGATTGGAGCACCCTGTATCTCAGCACAGGAATAAGGTAGGGAAGAATTCAAATACTCATTTTGACTGTCTCCAGAAGTTAGATCAGATGGCCAATGAAATTTGGTGCTAGGTCTTTCCCTTTAGGTTTTACCCCAACAATGTTTTCATTAGTTTCGATCACAGTAGAAATCAAGCATTTTACTGCAGGATTGGAGCACCCTGTATCTCAGCACAGGAATAAGGTAGGGAAGAATTCAAATACTCATTTTGACTGCCTCCAGAAGTTAGATCAGATGGCCAATGAAATTTGGTGCTAGGTCTTTCCCTTTAGGTTTTACCCCAACAATGGTTTCATTAGTTTCGATCTCTGTAGAAATGAAGTATTTTACTGCAGGATTGGAGCACTCCTGTATCTGCACAGGAATAAAGTAGGGAAGAATTCAAATACTCATTTTGACTGCCTCCAGAGTTAGATCAGATGGCCAATGCAATTACTAGGCCTTTCCTTTACTTTGTACCCCAACAATGGTTTCATTAGTTTTGATCACTGTAGAAATGAAGCATTTTACTGCAGGTTGGAGCAGTTTGTATCTCAGCACAGGAATAAGGTAGGGAAGAATTCAAACACTCATTTTGACTGCCTCCAGAAGTTAGATTATGGCCAATGCAATTTGGTGCTAGGTCTTTCCTTTAGGTTTTACCCAACAATGTTTTCATTAGTTTCACTCACTCTCAAAATCTAGCATTTTACAGCAGGTTGGAGCAGTTTGTATCTCAGCAGAGGAATAAGGGAAGAATTCAAACACTCATTTTGACTGCCTCCAGAAGTTAGATCAGATGGCCAATGCAATTTGGTGCTGGGCCTTTCCTTTAGGTTTTACCCCAACAATGTTTTCATTAGTTTCGCTCACTCGAAATCAAGCATTTTACCGCAGGTGGAGCACCCTGTATCTCAGCACAGGAATAAGGTAGGGAAGAATTCAAATACTCATTTTGACTGCCTCCAGAAGTTAGATCAGATGGCCAATGCAATATGGTGCTAGGCCTTTCCCTTTAGGTTTTACCCCAGCAATGTTTTCATTAGTTTCGCTCACTCTCGAAATCAAGCATTTTACAGCAGGTTGGAGCACCCTGTATCTCAGCACAGGAATAAGGCAGGGAAGAATTCAAATACTCATTTTGACTGCCTCCAGAAGATAGACCAGATAGCCAATGCAATATGGTGCTAGGCCTTTCCTTTAGGTTTTACCCTCAGCAATGTTTTCATTAGTTTCGCTCACTCTCGAAATCAAGCATTTGACAGCAGGGTGGAGCACCCTGTATCTCAGCACAGGAATAAGGTAGGGAAAAATTCAAATACTCATTTTGACTGGCTCCAGAAGTTAGATCAGATGGCCAATGCAATTCGGTGCTAGGCCTTTCCCTTTAGGTTACACCCCAATAATGTTTTCATTAGTTTCGCTCACTCTCGAAATCAAGCATTTTACACCAGGATGGAGCACCCTATATCTCATCACAGGAATAACGTAGGGAAGAATTCAAAGACTCATTTTGACTGCCTCCAGAAGTTAGACCATATGGCCAATGCAATTCGGTGCTAGGCCTTTCCCTTTAGGTTACACCCCAATAATGTTTTCATTAGTTTCGCTCACTCTCAAATCAAGCATTTTACTGCAGGTTGGAGCAGTTTGTATCTCAGCACAGGAATAAGGTAGGGAAGAATTCAAACACTCATTTTGACTGCCTCCAGAAGGGATCAGATGGCCAATGCAATTTGGTGCTAGGTCTTTCCCTTAGGTTTTACCCCAACAATGTTTTCATTAGTTTCGCCACTCTCAAAATCAAGCATTTTACAGCAGGTTGGAGCAGGTTTGTATCTGAGCACAGGAATAAGGTAGGGAAGAATTCAAACACTTTTTGACTGCCTCCAGAAGTTAGGGATCAGATGGCCAATGCAATTTGGTGCTAGGTCTTTCCCTTTTTAGGGTTTTACCCCAACAATGTTTTCATTAGTTTCGCCACTAAAATCAAGCATTTTACAGCAGGTTGGAGCACCCTGTATCTGAGCACAGGAAAGAGGAGGAAGAATTCAAACACTCATTTTGACTGCTCCAGAATTTAGATCAGATGGCCAATGCAATTTGGTGCTAGGTCTTTCCCTGCAATGTTTTCATCAGTTTTGATCACTCTGAAATCAAGCATTTTACAGCAGGTTGGAGCACCCTTTGTCTCTCAGCACAGGAACAAGGTAAAGAATTCAAACACTCATTTTGACTGCCTCCAGAAGTTAGATCAGATGGCCAATGCAATTTGGTGCTAGGTCTTTCCCTTTAGGTTTTACTCCCAACAATGTTTTCATTAGTTTCGATCACTGTCAAAATCAAGCATTTTACTGCAGGTTGGAGCAGTTTGTATCTCAGCACAGCAATAAGGTAGGGAAGAATTCAAATACTCATTTTGACTGCCTCCAGACGTTAGATCAGATGGCCTATAAATTTTGTGCTAGGTCTTTCCCATTAGGTTTTACCCTAACAATGTTTTCATTAGTTTCGCTCACTGTAGAAGTGAAGCATTTTACTGCAGGGTTGGAGCACCCTGTATCTGAGCACAGGAATAAGGTAGGAAGAATTCAAATGCTCATTTTGACTAACCTCCAAAGTTAGATCAGATGGCCAATGCAATTTGGTGCTAGGTCTTTCCTTTAGGTTTACCCCAACAATGTTTTCATTAGTTGCGATACTCTCAAAATCAAGCATTTTACTGCAGGTTGGAGCAGTTTGTATCTGAGCACAGGAATAAGGTAGGGAAGAATTCAAACACTCATTTTGACTGCCTCCAGAAGTTAGATCAGATGGCCAATGCAATTTGGTGCTAGGTCTTTCCCTTTAGGTTTTACCCCCACAATGTTTTCATTAGTTTCGCTCACTCTCAAAATCAAGCATTTTACTGCAGGTTGGAGCAGTTTGTATCTGAGCACAGGAATAAGGTAGGGAAGAATTCAAACACTCATTTTGACTGCCTCCAGAAGTTAGATCAGATGGCCAATGCAATTTGGTGCTAGGTCTTTCCCTTTAGGTTTTACCCCACAATGTTTTCATTAGTTTCAAAATCAAGCATTTTACTGCAGGTTGGAGCAGTTTGTATCTGAGCACAGGAATAAGGTAGGGAAGAATTCAAACACTCATTTTGACTGCCTCCAGAAGTTAGATCAGATGGCCAATGCAATTTGGTGCTAGGTCTTTCCCTTTAGGTTTTACCCCCACAATGTTTTCATTAGTTTCGCTCACTCTCAAAATCAAGCATTTTACTGCAGGTTGGAGCAGTTTGTATCTGAGCACAGGAATAAGGTAGGGAAGAATTCAAACACTCATTTTGACTGCCTCCAGAAGTTAGATCAGATGGCCAATGCAATTTGGTGCTAGGTCTTTCCCTTTAGGTTTTACCCCACAATGTTTTCATTAGTTTCGCTCACTCTCAAAATCAAGCATTTTACTGCAGGTTGGAGCAGTTTGTATCTGAGCACAGGAATAAGGTAGGGAAGAATTCAAACACTCATTTTGACTGCCTCCAGAAGTTAGATCAGATGGCCAATGCAATTTGGTGCTAGGTCTTTCCCTTTAGGTTTTACCCCCACAATGTTTTCATTAGTTTCGCTCACTCTCAAAATCAAGCATTTTACTGCAGGTTGGAGCAGTTTGTATCTGAGCACAGGAATAAGGTAGGGAAGAATTCAAACACTCATTTTGACTGCCTCCAGAAGTTAGATCAGATGGCCAATGCAATTTGGTGCTAGGTCTTTCCCTTTAGGTTTTACCCCCACAATGTTTTCATTAGTTTCGCTCACTCTCAAAATCAAGCATTTTACTGCAGGTTGGAGCAGTTTGTATCTGAGCACAGGAATAAGGTAGGGAAGAATTCAAACACTCATTTTGACTGCCTCCAGAAGTTAGATCAGATGGCCAATGCAATTTGGTGCTAGGTCTTTCCCTTTAGGTTTTACCCCACAATGTTTTCATTAGTTTCGCTCACTCTCAAAATCAAGCATTTTACTGCAGGTTGGAGCAGTTTGTATCTGAGCACAGGAATAAGGTAGGGAAGAATTCAAACACTCATTTTGACTGCCTCCAGAAGTTAGATCAGATGGCCAATGCAATTTGGTGCTAGGTCTTTCCCTTTAGGTTTTACCCCACAATGTTTTCATTAGTTTCGCTCACTCTCAAAATCAAGCATTTTACTGCAGGTTGGAGCAGTTTGTATCTGAGCACAGGAATAAGGTAGGGAAGAATTCAAACACTCATTTTGACTGCCTCCAGAAGTTAGATCAGATGGCCAATGCAATTTGGTGCTAGGTCTTTCCCTTTAGGTTTTACCCCCACAATGTTTTCATTAGTTTCGCTCACTCTCAAAATCAAGCATTTTACTGCAGGTTGGAGCAGTTTGTATCTGAGCACAGGAATAAGGTAGGGAAGAATTCAAACACTCATTTTGACTGCCTCCAGAAGTTAGATCAGATGGCCAATGCAATTTGGTGCTAGGTCTTTCCCTTTAGGTTTTACCCCCACAATGTTTTCATTAGTTTCGCTCACTCTCAAAATCAAGCATTTTACTGCAGGTTGGAGCAGTTTGTATCTGAGCACAGGAATAAGGTAGGAAGAATTCAAACACTCATTTTGACTGCCTCCAGAAGTTAGATCAGATGGCCAATGCAATTTGGTGCTAGGTCTTTCCCTTTAGGTTTTACCCCCACAATGTTTTCATTAGTTTCGCTCACTCTCAAAATCAAGCATTTTACTGCAGGTTGGAGCAGTTTGTATCTGAGCACAGGAATAAGGTAGGGAAGAATTCAAACACTCATTTTGACTGCCTCCAGAAGTTAGATCAGATGGCCAATGCAATTTGGTGCTAGGTCTTTCCCTTTAGGTTTTACCCCCACAATGTTTTCATTAGTTTCGCTCACTCTCAAAATCAAGCATTTTACTGCAGGTTGGAGCAGTTTGTATCTGAGCACAGGAATAAGGTAGGAAGAATTCAAACACTCATTTTGACTGCCTCCAGAAGTTAGATCAGATGGCCAATGCAATTTGGTGCTAGGTCTTTCCCTTTAGGTTTTACCCCCACAATGTTTTCATTAGTTTCGCTCACTCTCAAAATCAAGCATTTTACTGCAGGTTGGAGCAGTTTGTATCTGAGCACAGGAATAAGGTAGGGAAGAATTCAAACACTCATTTTGACTGCCTCCAGAAGTTAGATCAGATGGCCAATGCAATTTGGTGCTAGGTCTTTCCTTTAGGTTTTACCCCCACAATGTTTTCATTAGTTTCGCTCACTCTCAAAATCAAGCATTTTACTGCAGGTTGGAGCAGTTTGTATCTGAGCACAGGAATAAGGTAGGGAAGAATTCAAACACTCATTTTGACTGCCTCCAGAAGTTAGATCAGATGGCCAATGCAATTTGGTGCTAGGTCTTTCCCTTTAGGTTTTACCCCACAATGTTTTCATTAGTTTCGCTCACTCTCAAAATCAAGCATTTTACTGCAGGTTGGAGCAGTTTGTATCTGAGCACAGGAATAAGGTAGGGAAGAATTCAAACACTCATTTTGACTGCCTCCAGAAGTTAGATCAGATGGCCAATGCAATTTGGTGCTAGGTCTTTCCCTTTAGGTTTTACCCCCACAATGTTTTCATTAGTTTCGCTCACTCTCAAAATCAAGCATTTTACTGCAGGTTGGAGCAGTTTGTATCTGAGCACAGGAATAAGGTAGGGAAGAATTCAAACACTCATTTTGACTGCCTCCAGAAGTTAGATCAGATGGCCAATGCAATTTGGTGCTAGGTCTTTCCCTTTAGGTTTTACCCCACAATGTTTTCATTAGTTTCGCTCACTCTCAAAATCAAGCATTTTACTGCAGGTTGGAGCAGTTTGTATCTGAGCACAGGAATAAGGTAGGGAAGAATTCAAACACTCATTTTGACTGCCTCCAGAAGTTAGATCAGATGGCCAATGCAATTTGGTGCTAGGTCTTTCCCTTTAGGTTTTACCCCACAATGTTTTCATTAGTTTCGCTCACTCTCAAAATCAAGCATTTTACTGCAGGTTGGAGCAGTTTGTATCTGAGCACAGGAATAAGGTAGGGAAGAATTCAAACACTCATTTTGACTGCCTCCAGAAGTTAGATCAGATGGCCAATGCAATTTGGTGCTAGGTCTTTCCCTTTAGGTTTTACCCCACAATGTTTTCATTAGTTTCGCTCACTCTCAAAATCAAGCATTTTACTGCAGGTTGGAGCAGTTTGTATCTGAGCACAGGAATAAGGTAGGGAAGAATTCAAACACTCATTTTGACTGCCTCCAGAAGTTAGATCAGATGGCCAATGCAATTTGGTGCTAGGTCTTTCCCTTTAGGTTTTACCCCACAATGTTTTCATTAGTTTCGCTCACTCTCAAAATCAAGCATTTTACTGCAGGTTGGAGCAGTTTGTATCTGAGCACAGGAATAAGGTAGGGAAGAATTCAAACACTCATTTTGACTGCCTCCAGAAGTTAGATCAGATGGCCAATGCAATTTGGTGCTAGGTCTTTCCCTTTAGGTTTTACCCCCACAATGTTTTCATTAGTTTCGCTCACTCTCAAAATCAAGCATTTTACTGCAGGTTGGAGCAGTTTGTATCTGAGCACAGGAATAAGGTAGGGAAGAATTCAAACACTCATTTTGACTGCCTCCAGAAGTTAGATCAGATGGCCAATGCAATTTGGTGCTAGGTCTTTCCCTTTAGGTTTTACCCCACAATGTTTTCATTAGTTTCGCTCACTCTCAAAATCAAGCATTTTACTGCAGGTTGGAGCAGTTTGTATCTGAGCACAGGAATAAGGTAGGGAAGAATTCAAACACTCATTTTGACTGCCTCCAGAAGTTAGATCAGATGGCCAATGCAATTTGGTGCTAGGTCTTTCCCTTTAGGTTTTACCCCACAATGTTTTCATTAGTTTCGCTCACTCTCAAAATCAAGCATTTTACTGCAGGTTGGAGCAGTTTGTATCTGAGCACAGGAATAAGGTAGGGAAGAATTCAAACACTCATTTTGACTGCCTCCAGAAGTTAGATCAGATGGCCAATGCAATTTGGTGCTAGGTCTTTCCCTTTAGGTTTTACCCCCACAATGTTTTCATTAGTTTCGCTCACTCTCAAAATCAAGCATTTTACTGCAGGTTGGAGCAGTTTGTATCTGAGCACAGGAATAAGGTAGGGAAGAATTCAAACACTCATTTTGACTGCCTCCAGAAGTTAGATCAGATGGCCAATGCAATTTGGTGCTAGGTCTTTCCCTTTAGGTTTTACCCCACAATGTTTTCATTAGTTTCGCTCACTCTCAAAATCAAGCATTTTACTGCAGGTTGGAGCAGTTTGTATCTGAGCACAGGAATAAGGTAGGGAAGAATTCAAACACTCATTTTGACTGCCTCCAGAAGTTAGATCAGATGGCCAATGCAATTTGGTGCTAGGTCTTTCCCTTTAGGTTTTACCCCACAATGTTTTCATTAGTTTCGCTCACTCTCAAAATCAAGCATTTTACTGCAGGTTGGAGCAGTTTGTATCTGAGCACAGGAATAAGGTAGGGAAGAATTCAAACACTCATTTTGACTGCCTCCAGAAGTTAGATCAGATGGCCAATGCAATTTGGTGCTAGGTCTTTCCCTTTAGGTTTTACCCCACAATGTTTTCATTAGTTTCGCTCACTCTCAAAATCAAGCATTTTACTGCAGGTTGGAGCAGTTTGTATCTGAGCACAGGAATAAGGTAGGGAAGAATTCAAACACTCATTTTGACTGCCTCCAGAAGTTAGATCAGATGGCCAATGCAATTTGGTGCTAGGTCTTTCCCTTTAGGTTTTACCCCCACAATGTTTTCATTAGTTTCGCTCACTCTCAAAATCAAGCATTTTACTGCAGGTTGGAGCAGTTTGTATCTGAGCACAGGAATAAGGTAGGGAAGAATTCAAACACTCATTTTGACTGCCTCCAGAAGTTAGATCAGATGGCCAATGCAATTTGGTGCTAGGTCTTTCCCTTTAGGTTTTACCCCCACAATGTTTTCATTAGTTTCGCTCACTCTCAAAATCAAGCATTTTACTGCAGGTTGGAGCAGTTTGTATCTGAGCACAGGAATAAGGTAGGAAGAATTCAAACACTCATTTTGACTGCCTCCAGAAGTTAGATCAGATGGCCAATGCAATTTGGTGCTAGGTCTTTCCCTTTAGGTTTTACCCCCACAATGTTTTCATTAGTTTCGCTCACTCTCAAAATCAAGCATTTTACTGCAGGTTGGAGCAGTTTGTATCTGAGCACAGGAATAAGGTAGGGAAGAATTCAAACACTCATTTTGACTGCCTCCAGAAGTTAGATCAGATGGCCAATGCAATTTGGTGCTAGGTCTTTCCCTTTAGGTTTTACCCCACAATGTTTTCATTAGTTTCGCTCACTCTCAAAATCAAGCATTTTACTGCAGGTTGGAGCAGTTTGTATCTGAGCACAGGAATAAGGTAGGGAAGAATTCAAACACTCATTTTGACTGCCTCCAGAAGTTAGATCAGATGGCCAATGCAATTTGGTGCTAGGTCTTTCCCTTTAGGTTTTACCCCACAATGTTTTCATTAGTTTCGCTCACTCTCAAAATCAAGCATTTTACTGCAGGTTGGAGCAGTTTGTATCTGAGCACAGGAATAAGGTAGGGAAGAATTCAAACACTCATTTTGACTGCCTCCAGAAGTTAGATCAGATGGCCAATGCAATTTGGTGCTAGGTCTTTCCCTTTAGGTTTTACCCCACAATGTTTTCATTAGTTTCGCTCACTCTCAAAATCAAGCATTTTACTGCAGGTTGGAGCAGTTTGTATCTGAGCACAGGAATAAGGTAGGGAAGAATTCAAACACTCATTTTGACTGCCTCCAGAAGTTAGATCAGATGGCCAATGCAATTTGGTGCTAGGTCTTTCCCTTTAGGTTTTACCCCCACAATGTTTTCATTAGTTTCGCTCACTCTCAAAATCAAGCATTTTACTGCAGGTTGGAGCAGTTTGTATCTGAGCACAGGAATAAGGTAGGGAAGAATTCAAACACTCATTTTGACTGCCTCCAGAAGTTAGATCAGATGGCCAATGCAATTTGGTGCTAGGTCTTTCCCTTTAGGTTTTACCCCACAATGTTTTCATTAGTTTCGCTCACTCTCAAAATCAAGCATTTTACTGCAGGTTGGAGCAGTTTGTATCTGAGCACAGGAATAAGGTAGGGAAGAATTCAAACACTCATTTTGACTGCCTCCAGAAGTTAGATCAGATGGCCAATGCAATTTGGTGCTAGGTCTTTCCCTTTAGGTTTTACCCCACAATGTTTTCATTAGTTTCGCTCACTCTCAAAATCAAGCATTTTACTGCAGGTTGGAGCAGTTTGTATCTGAGCACAGGAATAAGGTAGGGAAGAATTCAAACACTCATTTTGACTGCCTCCAGAAGTTAGATCAGATGGCCAATGCAATTTGGTGCTAGGTCTTTCCCTTTAGGTTTTACCCCACAATGTTTTCATTAGTTTCGCTCACTCTCAAAATCAAGCATTTTACTGCAGGTTGGAGCAGTTTGTATCTGAGCACAGGAATAAGGTAGGGAAGAATTCAAACACTCATTTTGACTGCCTCCAGAAGTTAGATCAGATGGCCAATGCAATTTGGTGCTAGGTCTTTCCCTTTAGGTTTTACCCCCACAATGTTTTCATTAGTTTCGCTCACTCTCAAAATCAAGCATTTTACTGCAGGTTGGAGCAGTTTGTATCTGAGCACAGGAATAAGGTAGGGAAGAATTCAAACACTCATTTTGACTGCCTCCAGAAGTTAGATCAGATGGCCAATGCAATTTGGTGCTAGGTCTTTCCCTTTAGGTTTTACCCCCACAATGTTTTCATTAGTTTCGCTCACTCTCAAAATCAAGCATTTTACTGCAGGTTGGAGCAGTTTGTATCTGAGCACAGGAATAAGGTAGGAAGAATTCAAACACTCATTTTGACTGCCTCCAGAAGTTAGATCAGATGGCCAATGCAATTTGGTGCTAGGTCTTTCCCTTTAGGTTTTACCCCACAATGTTTTCATTAGTTTCGCTCACTCTCAAAATCAAGCATTTTACTGCAGGTTGGAGCAGTTTGTATCTGAGCACAGGAATAAGGTAGGGAAGAATTCAAACACTCATTTTGACTGCCTCCAGAAGTTAGATCAGATGGCCAATGCAATTTGGTGCTAGGTCTTTCCCTTTAGGTTTTACCCCCCCAATGTTTTCATTAGTTTCGCTCACTCTCAAAATCAAGCATTTTACTGCAGGTTGGAGCAGTTTGTATCTGAGCACAGGAATAAGGTAGGGAAGAATTCAAACACTCATTTTGACTGCCTCCAGAAGTTAGATCAGATGGCCAATGCAATTTGGTGCTAGGTCTTTCCCTTTAGGTTTTACCCCCACAATGTTTTCATTAGTTTCGCTCACTCTCAAAATCAAGCATTTTACTGCAGGTTGGAGCAGTTTGTATCTGAGCACAGGAATAAGGTAGGGAAGAATTCAAACACTCATTTTGACTGCCTCCAGAAGTTAGATCAGATGGCCAATGCAATTTGGTGCTAGGTCTTTCCCTTTAGGTTTTACCCCACAATGTTTTCATTAGTTTCGCTCACTCTCAAAATCAAGCATTTTACTGCAGGTTGGAGCAGTTTGTATCTGAGCACAGGAATAAGGTAGGGAAGAATTCAAACACTCATTTTGACTGCCTCCAGAAGTTAGATCAGATGGCCAATGCAATTTGGTGCTAGGTCTTTCCCTTTAGGTTTTACCCCCACAATGTTTTCATTAGTTTCGCTCACTCTCAAAATCAAGCATTTTACTGCAGGTTGGAGCAGTTTGTATCTGAGCACAGGAATAAGGTAGGAAGAATTCAAACACTCATTTTGACTGCCTCCAGAAGTTAGATCAGATGGCCAATGCAATTTGGTGCTAGGTCTTTCCCTTTAGGTTTTACCCCCACAATGTTTTCATTAGTTTCGCTCACTCTCAAAATCAAGCATTTTACTGCAGGTTGGAGCAGTTTGTATCTGAGCACAGGAATAAGGTAGGGAAGAATTCAAACACTCATTTTGACTGCCTCCAGAAGTTAGATCAGATGGCCAATGCAATTTGGTGCTAGGTCTTTCCCTTTAGGTTTTACCCCCACAATGTTTTCATTAGTTTCGCTCACTCTCAAAATCAAGCATTTTACTGCAGGTTGGAGCAGTTTGTATCTGAGCACAGGAATAAGGTAGGGAAGAATTCAAACACTCATTTTGACTGCCTCCAGAAGTTAGATCAGATGGCCAATGCAATTTGGTGCTAGGTCTTTCCCTTTAGGTTTTACCCCACAATGTTTTCATTAGTTTCGCTCACTCTCAAAATCAAGCATTTTACTGCAGGTTGGAGCAGTTTGTATCTGAGCACAGGAATAAGGTAGGGAAGAATTCAAACACTCATTTTGACTGCCTCCAGAAGTTAGATCAGATGGCCAATGCAATTTGGTGCTAGGTCTTTCCTTTAGGTTTTACCCCACAATGTTTTCATTAGTTTCGCTCACTCTCAAAATCAAGCATTTTACTGCAGGTTGGAGCAGTTTGTATCTGAGCACAGGAATAAGGTAGGGAAGAATTCAAACACTCATTTTGACTGCCTCCAGAAGTTAGATCAGATGGCCAATGCAATTTGGTGCTAGGTCTTTCCCTTTAGGTTTTACCCCACAATGTTTTCATTAGTTTCGCTCACTCTCAAAATCAAGCATTTTACTGCAGGTTGGAGCAGTTTGTATCTGAGCACAGGAATAAGGTAGGGAAGAATTCAAACACTCATTTTGACTGCCTCCAGAAGTTAGATCAGATGGCCAATGCAATTTGGTGCTAGGTCTTTCCCTTTAGGTTTTACCCCCACAATGTTTTCATTAGTTTCGCTCACTCTCAAAATCAAGCATTTTACTGCAGGTTGGAGCAGTTTGTATCTGAGCACAGGAATAAGGTAGGGAAGAATTCAAACACTCATTTTGACTGCCTCCAGAAGTTAGATCAGATGGCCAATGCAATTTGGTGCTAGGTCTTTCCCTTTAGGTTTTACCCCCACAATGTTTTCATTAGTTTCGCTCACTCTCAAAATCAAGCATTTTACTGCAGGTTGGAGCAGTTTGTATCTGAGCACAGGAATAAGGTAGGGAAGAATTCAAACACTCATTTTGACTGCCTCCAGAAGTTAGATCAGATGGCCAATGCAATTTGGTGCTAGGTCTTTCCCTTTAGGTTTTACCCCCACAATGTTTTCATTAGTTTCGCTCACTCTCAAAATCAAGCATTTTACTGCAGGTTGGAGCACCCTTGTATCTGAGCACAGGAATAAGGTAGGAAGAATTCAAACACTCATTTTGACTGCCTCCAGAAGTTAGATCAGATGGCCAATGCAATTTGGTGCTAGGTCTTTCCCTTTAGGTTTTACCCCCACAATGTTTTCATTAGTTTCGCTCACTCTCAAAATCAAGCATTTTACTGCAGGTTGGAGCAGTTTGTATCTGAGCACAGGAATAAGGTAGGGAAGAATTCAAACACTCATTTTGACTGCCTCCAGAAGTTAGATCAGATGGCCAATGCAATTTGGTGCTAGGTCTTTCCCTTTAGGTTTTACCCCCACAATGTTTTCATTAGTTTCGCTCACTCTCAAAATCAAGCATTTTACTGCAGGTTGGAGCAGTTTGTATCTGAGCACAGGAATAAGGTAGGGAAGAATTCAAACACTCATTTTGACTGCCTCCAGAAGTTAGATCAGATGGCCAATGCAATTTGGTGCTAGGTCTTTCCCTTTAGGTTTTACCCCCACAATGTTTTCATTAGTTTCGCTCACTCTCAAAATCAAGCATTTTACTGCAGGTTGGAGCAGTTTGTATCTGAGCACAGGAATAAGGTAGGGAAGAATTCAAACACTCATTTTGACTGCCTCCAGAAGTTAGATCAGATGGCCAATGCAATTTGGTGCTAGGTCTTTCCCTTTAGGTTTTACCCCCACAATGTTTTCATTAGTTTCGCTCACTCTCAAAATCAAGCATTTTACTGCAGGTTGGAGCAGTTTGTATCTGAGCACAGGAATAAGGTAGGGAAGAATTCAAACACTCATTTTGACTGCCTCCAGAAGTTAGATCAGATGGCCAATGCAATTTGGTGCTAGGTCTTTCCCTTTAGGTTTTACCCCACAATGTTTTCATTAGTTTCGCTCACTCTCAAAATCAAGCATTTTACTGCAGGTTGGAGCAGTTTGTATCTGAGCACAGGAATAAGGTAGGGAAGAATTCAAACACTCATTTTGACTGCCTCCAGAAGTTAGATCAGATGGCCAATGCAATTTGGTGCTAGGTCTTTCCCTTTAGGTTTTACCCCACAATGTTTTCATTAGTTTCGCTCACTCTCAAAATCAAGCATTTTACTGCAGGTTGGAGCAGTTTGTATCTGAGCACAGGAATAAGGTAGGGAAGAATTCAAACACTCATTTTGACTGCCTCCAGAAGTTAGATCAGATGGCCAATGCAATTTGGTGCTAGGTCTTTCCCTTTAGGTTTTACCCCCACAATGTTTTCATTAGTTTCGCTCACTCTCAAAATCAAGCATTTTACTGCAGGTTGGAGCAGTTTGTATCTGAGCACAGGAATAAGGTAGGGAAGAATTCAAACACTCATTTTGACTGCCTCCAGAAGTTAGATCAGATGGCCAATGCAATTTGGTGCTAGGTCTTTCCCTTTAGGTTTTACCCCCACAATGTTTTCATTAGTTTCGCTCACTCTCAAAATCAAGCATTTTACTGCAGGTTGGAGCACCCTGTATCTGAGCACAGGAATGAGGTAGGGAAGAATTCAAACACTCATTTTGACTGCCTCCAGAAGTTAGATCAGATGGCCAATGCAATTTGGTGCTAGGTCTTTCCCTTTAGGTTTTACCCCCACAATGTTTTCATTAGTTTCGCTCACTCTCAAAATCAAGCATTTTACTGCAGGTTGGAGCAGTTTGTATCTGAGCACAGGAATAAGGTAGGGAAGAATTCAAACACTCATTTTGACTGCCTCCAGAAGTTAGATCAGATGGCCAATGCAATTTGGTGCTAGGTCTTTCCCTTTAGGTTTTACCCCCACAATGTTTTCATTAGTTTCGCTCACTCTCAAAATCAAGCATTTTACTGCAGGTTGGAGCAGTTTGTATCTGAGCACAGGAATAAGGTAGGGAAGAATTCAAACACTCATTTTGACTGCCTCCAGAAGTTAGATCAGATGGCCAATGCAATTTGGTGCTAGGTCTTTCCCTTTAGGTTTTACCCCACAATGTTTTCATTAGTTTCGCTCACTCTCAAAATCAAGCATTTTACTGCAGGTTGGAGCAGTTTGTATCTGAGCACAGGAATAAGGTAGGGAAGAATTCAAACACTCATTTTGACTGCCTCCAGAAGTTAGATCAGATGGCCAATGCAATTTGGTGCTAGGTCTTTCCCTTTAGGTTTTACCCCCACAATGTTTTCATTAGTTTCGCTCACTCTCAAAATCAAGCATTTTACTGCAGGTTGGAGCAGTTTGTATCTGAGCACAGGAATAAGGTAGGGAAGAATTCAAACACTCATTTTGACTGCCTCCAGAAGTTAGATCAGATGGCCAATGCAATTTGGTGCTAGGTCTTTCCCTTTAGGTTTTACCCCCACAATGTTTTCATTAGTTTTGCTCACTCTCAAAATCAAGCATTTTACTGCAGGTTGGAGCAGTTTGTATCTGAGCACAGGAATAAGGTAGGGAAGAATTCAAACACTCATTTTGACTGCCTCCAGAAGTTAGATCAGATGGCCAATGCAATTTGGTGCTAGGTCTTTCCCTTTAGGTTTTACCCCCACAATGTTTTCATTAGTTTCGCTCACTCTCAAAATCAAGCATTTTACTGCAGGTTGGAGAGGTTTGTATCTGAGCACAGGAATAAGGTAGGGAAGAATTCAAACACTCATTTTGACTGCCTCCAGAAGTTAGATCAGATGGCCAATGCAATTTGGTGCTAGGTCTTTCCCTTTAGGTTTTACCCCCACAATGTTTTCATTAGTTTCGCTCACTCTCAAAATCAAGCATTTTACTGCAGGTTGGAGCAGTTTGTATCTGAGCACAGGAATAAGGTAGGGAAGAATTCAAACACTCATTTTGACTGCCTCCAGAAGTTAGATCAGATGGCCAATGCAATTTGGTGCTAGGTCTTTCCCTTTAGGTTTTACCCCCACAATGTTTTCATTAGTTTCGCTCACTCTCAAAATCAAGCATTTTACTGCAGGTTGGAGCAGTTTGTATCTGAGCACAGGAATGAGGTAGGGAAGAATTCAAACACTCATTTTGACTGCCTCCAGAAGTTAGATCAGATGGCCAATGCAATTTGGTGCTAGGTCTTTCCCTTTAGGTTTTACCCCCACAATGTTTTCATTAGTTTCGCTCACTCTCAAAATCAAGCATTTTACTGCAGGTTGGAGCAGTTTGTATCTGAGCACAGGAATAAGGTAGGGAAGAATTCAAACACTCATTTTGACTGCCTCCAGAAGTTAGATCAGATGGCCAATGCAATTTGGTGCTAGGTCTTTCCCTTTAGGTTTTACCCCCACAATGTTTTCATTAGTTTCGCTCACTCTCAAAATCAAGCATTTTACTGCAGGTTGGAGCACCCTGTATCTGAGCACAGGAATAAGGTAGGGAAGAATTCAAACACTCATTTTGACTGCCTCCAGAAGTTAGATCAGATGGCCAATGCAATTTGGTGCTAGGTCTTTCCCTTTAGGTTTTACCCCCACAATGTTTTCATTAGTTTCGCTCACTCTCAAAATCAAGCATTTTACTGCAGGTTGGAGCAGTTTGTATCTGAGCACAGGAATAAGGTAGTGTGGTGGGTTGGAAGGGCTGAGGCCAAGAAGCCTCTTCCCTCCCCCCTGTAAGTAAAGGGAAAGAAAAATTGAAGGGAAAGGGAAAAAAACTCACCAGCTGAATTAGCAAAGCAGTGGAGCTATATTTACAAAGCAGTGTAGGATCTTGCAGGGGAATATTTACAAATTTACAATATCTACAATATATACAAAGATATACAATGGAGTAACACAGAAATGAGAGTAACCCCCCTTGCCGAGGTGTTCCCCCGTGCCGAGGTGTTCCCCACCTCCGCTCTCCCCTCTCTCCCCCCCTTTCCCCAGAGTAGTTCGGAAAAGAGGGAGAAAAGAGAGAAAGAAAAATGTTAGAAGCAGTTTGTGTTAATTGGAAAAAAAGGTTAGTCTTATCTTCAAGGCCGAAGTCTTGGCAGAAAGCCCAGCACAGCTCCTGCACCGAGGAAAAGCGGAAGCAAGAGTGACAGAGAAGTGCTGGGAATGCCCACTTCACTCTCAGGCCAGATAGTGCTTCCTCCCACTTGCCCAATGAAAAATTAGTTTAGACTCTTCCTTCCGTTTACCAACTTCCGTTCACCATATTCCCTTTCTTAAAGGGACACCGTCAACCGGGCACAATCCACCCCTTCTAAACAATTTTCATTAGCTGTTTATACTGTCCATTCAATCCAAAATGATATTTACAGTTCGTGAGTAAAGTTCATAGTCCATTCCGGCTATGCTCAGGTGTGGATGATTCAAAAGTCCAAGAAAATCAGAAAGTGAGAAAAATGGAAAACAGTTCATTTCTTCACCGACGAAGCGAAGAAAAAGGAAACAGGGATTCTCAGGGTCTCTTAGTTGACTCAGGGCTCTCAGGGTTCGTGCACCGTAGATTCCTTGTTGATTCTTCTTTTGGGCGCGATGTAGCTGTACAGCAGTTTGAAGTCAACCTCTTTCAGCTAAAGTTAAATTTCTTTGTGGAATACACTGAATTTCACCATTCTCCTGCATTACCCAATAAGTGTGACCCGGACCTTCAGCTGAAACCACCCCTCGGACAGGTTTAGCCTCTCCTGAGGGTGAAAATACCCAAACAGTTTTACCTAACAGATTCTTTTCTCTAACAACAGGAACTCTATCACCTTCCACTTTCCGTAGCAAATCTGAATGTGCAGGTCCAGCTCGGTTTACTGAACCTCTACTATTTACCAGCCAGGTTGCTTGTGCTAAATGTTTTTCCCAGTTTTTCAAAGATCCACCCCCCATGGCTTTAAGAGTGGTCTTCAACAAACCGTTGTAGCGTTCAATCTTCCCTGAAGCTGGTGCATAGTAGGGAATGTGGAATATCCACTCAATACCGTGCTCTTTGGCCCAGTTCTTTACAAGGTTGTTCTTGAAATGAGTTCCGTTGTCTGACTCAATCCTCTCTGGAGTTCCGTGTCTCCACAGTATCTGTCTCTCCAGACCGAGAATGGTGTTGCGGGCAGTTGCATGTGGAACTGGATAAGTTTCCAACCATCCAGTGTTTGCCTCTACCATAGTAAGCACGTATTGCTTACCAGAACGAGAACGTGGTAGAGTGATATAGTCAATCTGCCAAGCTTCACCATACTTGTACTTGGACCATCTGTCACCATACCACAAGGGCTTAAGTCGTTTTGCCTGCTTAATAGCAGCACAAATGTCACAGTCATGGATGACTTGTGTGATAGCATCCATGGAAATGTCTATGGATCTGTCACGAGCCCATTGGTATGTTGCATCTCTGCCTTGATGTCCTGACGAATCGTGAGCCCACCGAGCTAAGAATATCTCACCTCGGTGTTTCCAGTCGAGATCAAGATTAGAGTCCATGTCTACTTGAGAAACTCTTGCAGCTAGATCTGCCTGATGGTTGTGTTGCTGTTCCTCAGTAGCTTTGCTCTTAGGAATGTGAGCATCTATGTGTCTCACTTTCACTGGAATTCTCTCGATTCGATCAGCAATGTCCTGCCATAGGTTGGCTGCCCAAATGGGTTTTCCTTTCCTCTGCCAACCACTCTTCTTCCAGTTCTTTAGCCAACCCCATAGAGCATTGGCTACCATCCATGAGTCGGTGTAGAGATAAAGCTTTGGCCATCTCTCACGTTCAGCCACGTCGAGAGCTAGCTGGACAGCTTTTACCTCTGCGAACTGACTGGATTCTCCTTCTCCATCTTTCGCCTCTGCAACTCGGCGTGTTGGACTCCACACTGCAGACTTCCACCTTCGCTTGTTTCCAACAAGACGACAGGAACCGTCTGTGAACAAAGCATATTTCTTCTCATCATCAGAAAGGTCATTGTAAGGAGGAGCTTCCTCAGCACGAGTTACTTTCTCCTCTGGAGGTTTAGCACAGTTGATACCTTCAGGCCAACTGGAGACCACCTCCACTAGACCAGGTCTTTCAAGATTTCCCATTCGAGCTCTCTGTGTTATCAGAGCCATCCACTTGGACCATGTGGAGTCTGTGGCATGATGTGGTGTGGAACCTTTGCCTTTGAACATCCAATTCAAAACTGGTAATCTGGGAGCTAAGAGAAGTTGTGATTCAGTTCCAATCACTTCAGAAGATGCTTTCACTCCTTCATAGGCAGCTAGAATTTCTTTCTCTGTTGGAGTATAATTAGCCTCTGAACCTCTGTAACCTCTACTCCAGAAACCAAGAGGTCGTCCACGTGTCTCACCTGGAGCTTTTTGCCACAAGCACCAGGTTGGACCATTGTCACTTGCAGCCGTATACAAAATGTTTTTAATGTCTGGACCATCTCGGACAGGTCCCAGACCCATTGCTTGAATTACCTCTTGCTTTATCTGGTCAAAGGCTGCTTGTTGTTCAGGTCCCCAGTGGAAATGGTTTCTCTTTCGAGTCACATCATACAGAGGTTTCACAATCTGACTGTATCCAGGAATGTGCAGTCTCCAAAATCCCACTATCCCCAAGAAACGTAGGGTCTCTTGCTTGTTTGTGGGACTTGCCATGGTAGAGACTCTATTTACCACATCCACTGGAATGTGTCGGCGTCCATCCTGCCATCGCACTCCCAGAAACTGAATTTCTGTGGTAGGTCCTTTCACCTTGTCTCGTTTGATGGCAAAACCTGCATTCAGAAGAATGTCAATGATTTTGTTACCTTTCTCGAAGACTTCCTCAGCAGTTTTACCCCAGACGATGATATCATCGATGAACTGGATGTGTTCTGGAGCACTGCCTTTCTCCAGAGCATCGTGGATCACTGCGTGACAGATGCTTGAGCTGTGGATCCAGCCCATTGGCAATCTGTTGAAAGTGTACTGGATTCCTCTCCAGGTGAAAGCAAACTGAGGCCTGCATTCCTCTGCTATGGGAATAGAGAAAATGCATTAGCAACGTCTATGGTAGCATACCATTTGGCCTCTTTGGATTCCAGCTCATACTGTAGCTCCATCATGTCTGGTACTGCTGCACTCATAGGTGGTGTCACTTCATTCAGGGCTCGGTAGTCTACTGTCAGACGCCAGTCTCCATTCTGCTTCCGCACAGGCCACACTGGACTGTTGAAAGGTGAATGAGTTTTGCTGACGACTTTCTGACTCTCCAACTGACGAATCAGATTCTGAATGGGCAACAAAGAGTCACGGTTGGTTCTGTATTGTCTGTGATGTACAGTCTGAGAAGCAACCGGCAATTTAATGTCCTGTATCTTATGTTGTCCCACAACTGCAGATTCATCAGAAAGTTCAGGTCTGGCAGATAGCTTCAATTTTTGTCCATCAATCTCTATTGAAGCTACTCCAAAAGCCCATTTGTAACCTCTAGGGTCCTTGAAACGCCCTTCTCTCAGAAAATCAATTCCCAGAATACAAGGTGCATCAGGTCCGGTCACAACTGTATGCTTCCTCCATTGTTTACCAGTTAAACTTATATTAACCTCTACCTTACTTAACTCTTGAGATCCACCAGTGACTCCCAGAATAGTTATAGACTCTGATCCCTGATAATTTGATGGTATTATGGTGCACTGAGCTCCTGTGTCAACCAAGGCCCTGTACTTCCGAAATTGTGAAGTGCCAGGCCACTGGATGTACACATCCCAATAGATTCTATTATCTCTGTTATCCCTCTCCTCCCCCTGGCGGGAGGCAGGGCACCCCTAGTTATGGGGAACATGCGCACATGTGCATTGCACATAGTTTGCAGGGTTATAACTTTGCATGTTATAACTGGAGCCACTGTTGGAGCCATAAGAGTCATTCTGGGGAACTGTGGAAGTAACAGCTACCCTTCTGGTATTGCTACCTCGGGTTCTGCCACTTTGCAATTCCCTCAGTCTCCTGAAAAGATTAGAAGTTGGTTGGCCATCCCAGCGGTTCATGTTCTCACCAAACTGATCACGCAGAGTTATCCAAATAGTTCTACGTGATTGCCTTGGTGGTCTGTTTTGGAACGACCTGTTTTGGAATGACCTGTTTTGGAATGACCTCCTTGGAGGACGTGTATTCCTCACAGATGAAACTTGTATCCACCTGGAGGAAGAATTGAAATTATCCTTCTGTGCCAATTGGTATATGGAATCTTTTAACTCTCTTATGCAATTCTGAATATCACCAGACATCGTTTTAATGGCCGAAACCAAAGAACCACGTGTCATGCTATCCTCCAATTGTCTCATTTGATCACTGAATTGGCCAACCGTAGGAGAAGCTCCACCATAACTTCTTGACACAATTCTGCTTGCCAGAATGTTTGCATAATTGGAAGGAGCAAGTTTGATGATCTTTTAGCAAGACCAATACCCACAGGAATGTCATCAGGATTCAGAGTTTCATGTTCACCATAGAGTAGCTCTCTAACAGCAAATTCTCTCAAGCGCTTAATTCCCTCATCTATGGTAGTCCAGGGTTTAGGATTCCATGGAAGATCATCTCGGGAAGGATATCTCAGGGCAACCGCCATTAAAAGGCGTATCCACAGACTAACCTTACCGAGAGCTCTGCCTAGATGTCTATCTATTCCATTATCCCTTGAGAGAGTTCCTAACTGAGCTGCTGACTTGTCTCCAACTGTTAGAGCTGGAGCACCTGTATCATAACACCTACTGAGCCAAGCTAGAACTGGTTCCTTATCCGCCCTGGTGAAATCTTTACGGACATTGCGCAATTCCTCCCGTGGAGAAGAACACTCCAAAATATCATCTTCCTCCTCATCTCCCTGAATTTTTTGTCCGTATAATCCTGCTGTCATTCTCCTAAGGATCTCTTTAAGCTGAGAACCACCTTTGCCAGCTGCTTTCCTAGCTTCATCTGTGTCCTGCTTTGATCTCACTAGGTTAACTAGATCTTTAAAACAAACCACCTCTTCCTCCTGAGCAGGATCTCTTAGAGTAGAGGGCCCCTCACCAGGATCAGTCTCCAGCTCCTCTTCTTCTCCATCTTTGGCCTTTCCACTTCTAGTCTTTAAAGGAGCCACCTTAACTGGAGCTGTGTTTGAATTTACAGCCACTTTAATGGAAGCTGACAGGTCCTGAGATAAATCAGCTGCTGGGGCAGTGACTTCCGGTCCCACCGAGGGAGTAGGTGGAAGTGACGTTGCTCCGTTAATGGCCGATGGAGAAGAAGAAGAAGGAGAAGGAGTAGGAGCCATGTTGATACCAGCTGCCGCCCTTGGCAGCTTGCTAGAATCAGCAAAGTCATTTAGAGCTGCTTTACCAATTAACTTTTTAGCCTTCTTTTTAACTGACACGGGTTCTCCACAGTCCTCATCACTAGATGACTCTGGGACTGATCTCGAGCTACAGCGTTTACTTTTTGGTCTAGTTTTAATAACAAAACAAGCTCTGGACACCTTTTTCTCCCGCCACAGAGAGAACAGCAAATATGCAATCACCATCACCAGCAACAGATTTATACACATCAAATAAATCACCTTTGGATCCCAGGCATCACTTAAAGTTACTCTCTCCTCAGGCGGAATCTTAAAACCCTTTATCTCAATTGGGAGAGTGGTGGAGGTAACATTCCTGTATCTCACTGGCCATAATAAATTAATACATTTTCCATACCATAATTTAACTCTATACATAACCCACATATAAATTGTCCGCACCAAATATTTACCCAGGTAATCCAAAAGCAAACCCAAACAATATCTGTAAACCAGAGCCCCAAAAATTGAAAAGAACAATCGCTCCACAAACCACAAGACCTTCATGTTTGCTAATTCAGCTAGAAAACACTAAATCAATCAAGTAATAAATTAAACTAATTATCTGCCACACGTTGGGTACGCCAATAAAAAAAATGTGGTGGGTTGGAAGGGCTGAGGCCAAGAAGCCTCTTCCCTCCCCCCTGTAAGTAAAGGGAAAGAAAAATTGAAGGGAAAGGGAAAAAAACTCACCAGCTGAATTAGCAAAGCAGTGGAGCTATATTTACAAAGCAGTGTAGGATCTTGCAGGGGAATATTTACAAATTTACAATATCTACAATATATACAAAGATATACAATGGAGTAACACAGAAATGAGAGTAACCCCCCTTGCCGAGGTGTTCCCCCGTGCCGAGGTGTTCCCCACCTCCGCTCTCCCCTCTCTCCCCCCCTTTCCCCAGAGTAGTTCGGAAAAGAGGGAGAAAAGAGAGAAAGAAAAATGTTAGAAGCAGTTTGTGTTAATTGGAAAAAAAGGTTAGTCTTATCTTCAAGGCCGAAGTCTTGGCAGAAAGCCCAGCACAGCTCCTGCACCGAGGAAAAGCGGAAGCAAGAGTGACAGAGAAGTGCTGGGAATGCCCACTTCACTCTCAGGCCAGATAGTGCTTCCTCCCACTTGCCCAATGAAAATTAGTTTAGACTCTTCCTTCCGTTTACCAACTTCCGTTCACCATATTCCCTTTCTTAAAGG
>WWNC01000384.1:0-24894 GCA_011125475.1 Melanerpes aurifrons | reverse complement strand
CACTGTGGCACTCTGCATTGTGAAACTCTGTATTGTGGCACTCTGGCACTGTCACACTCTGCATTGTGGCACTCTGGCACTCTGTGGTGGCATTCTGCATTGTGACACTCTGGCATTGTGACACTCTGCATTGTGACACTCTGACATTGTGGCACTCTGCATTGTGACACTCTGCATTGTGACACTCTGCACTGTGGCACTCTGCATTGTGACACTTGACATTGTGGTACTCTGCATTGTGACACTCTGACATTGTGACACTCTGCATTGTGACACTCTGCATTGTGACACTCTGACATTGTGGCACTCTGCATTGTGACACTCTGCATTGTGACAATCTGGCCCTGTGACACTCTGCATTGTGACACTCTGACATTGTGGCACTCTGCATTGTGACACTCTGGCATTGTGACACTCTGCACTGAACTGTGGCACTCTGCATTGTGGCACTCTGGCATTTTGACACTGCATTGTGACACTCTTCATTGTGACACTCTGGCACCGTGGCACTCTGCATTGTCACAATCTGGCATTGTGACACTCTGCATTTTGGCACTCTGCATTGTGACACTCTGTCAGGTTGGCACTCTGCACTGTGACACTCTGCATTGTGGCACTCTGCATTGTGACACTCTGGCACTGTGGCACTCTGCATTGTGGCACTCTGGCATTTTGACACTCTGCATTGTGAAACTCTGCATTGTGACAGTCTGGCACTGTGGTACTCTGGCATTGTGACACTCTGCATTGTGACACTGGCACTGTGGCACTCTGCATTGTGACAGTCTGGCACTGTGGTACTCTGGCATTGTGACACTCTGCATTGTGACACTGGCACTGTGGCACTCTGCATTGTTTTACCCTGCATTGTGACACTCTGGCATTGTGGCACTCTGCATTGTAACACTCTGCATTGTGGCACTCTGCATTGTGACACTCTGGCATTGTGACACTTCTGGCACTGTGGCACTCTGCATTGTGATACCCTGCGTTGTGACACTGCATTGTGACACTCTGGCACTGTGGCACTCTGCATTGCGACACTATGCCTCTGTGACACTCTGTCATTGTGACACTCTGCATTGCGACACTATGCCTCTGTGACACTCTGACATTGTGACACTCTGCATTGTGACACTCTGCATTGTGACACTCTGACATTGTGGCACTCTGCATTGTGACACTCTGCATTGTGACAATCTGGCCCTGTGGCACTCTGCATTGTGACACTCTGACATTGTGGCACTCTGCATTACGACACTCTGGCATTGTGACACTCTTGAACTGTGGCACTCTGCATTGTGGCACTCTGGCATTTTGACACTGCATTGTGACACTCTTCATTGTGACACTCTGGCACCGTGGCACTCTGCATTGTCACAATCTGGCATTGTGACACTCTGCATTTTGGCACTCTGCATTGTGACACTCTGTCAGGTTGGCACTCTGCACTGTGACACTCTGCATTGTGGCACTCTGCATTGTGACACTCTGGCACTGTGGCACTCTGCATTGTGGCACTCTGGCATTTTGACACTCTGCATTGTGAAACTCTGCATTGTGACAGTCTGGCACTGTGGTACTCTGGCATTGTGACACTCTGCATTGTGACACTGGCACTGTGGCACTCTGCATTGTGACAGTCTGGCACTGTGGTACTCTGGCATTGTGACACTCTGCATTGTGACACTGGCACTGTGGCACTCTGCATTGTTTTACCCTGCATTGTGACACTCTGGCATTGTGGCACTCTGCATTGTAACACTCTGCATTGTGGCACTCTGCATTGTGACACTCTGGCATTGTGACACTTCTGGCACTGTGGCACTCTGCATTGTGATACCCTGCGTTGTGACACTGCATTGTGACACTCTGGCACTGTGGCACTCTGCATTGCGACACTATGCCTCTGTGACACTCTGTCATTGTGACACTCTGCATTGTGACACTCTGGCATTGTGACACTCTGGCATTGTGACACTCTTACACTGTGGCACTCTGCATTGTGACACTCTGCATTGTGTCAATCTGGCCCTGTGGCACTCTGCATTGTGAAACTCTGACATTATGGCACTCTGCCTTATGGCTCTCTGGCATTGTGACACTCTGCATTGTGACACTCTGCATTGTGACACTCTGGCACTGTGGCACTCTTCATTGTGACGCTCTGGCATTGTGGCACTCTGCATTATGGCACTCTGGCACTGTGGCACTCTTCATTGTGACACTTGGGCACTGTGGCACTCTGCATTGCGACACTCTGGCACTGTGGCACTCTTCATTGTGACGCTCTGGCATTGTGACACTCTGCATTGTGACACTCTGGCACTGTGGCACTCTTCATTGTGACACTTGGGCACTGTGGCACTCTGCATTGCGACACTCTGCATTGTGAGACTCTGGCACTGTGGCACTCTGCATTGTGACGCTCTGGCATTGTGGCACTCTGCATTATGGCACTCCAGGATTGTGACACTCTGCATTGTGACACTCTTCATTGTTACACTCTGGCACTGTGGTACTCTGCATTGTGACACTCTGCATTGTGACACTCTTCATTGTTACACTCTGGCACTGTGGTACTCTGCATTGTGACACTCTGTATTGTGCACTCTGGCACTGTGGCACTCTACATTGAGAAACTCTGTATTGTGGCACTCTGGCAATGTGGCATTCTGCATTGTGACACTCTGATATTGTGCCACTCTGCATTGTGACGCTCTGGCATTGTGGCACTCTGCATTATGGCACTCCGGCATTCTGACGCTCTGCATTGTGACACTCTGCATTGTGAGACTCTGCATTGTGACACTCTGGCACTGTGGTACTCTGCATTGTGACACTCTGCATTGTGACACTCTGGCACTGTGGTACTCTGCATTGTGACACTCTGCATTACGACACTCTGGCATTGTGACACTCTGCATTGTGGCACTCTGCATTACGATACTGTGGCATTGTGACACTCTGCATTGTGGCACTCTGCATTCTGACACTGACACTGTGGCACTCTGCATTGTGACACTCTGGCACTGTGACACTCTTCATAGTGTCATTCTACATTCTGACACTCTGGCATTGTGACACTCTTCATTGTGACAGTCTGGCACTGTGGTACTCTGGCATTGTGACACTCTGCATTGTGACACTCTGGCACTGCGGCACTCTGCATTGTGACACTCTGCATTGTGACACTCTGCATTGTGGCACTCTGGCATTGTGACACTCTGCATTGTGGCACTCCGACATTGTGACACTCTGCATTGTGACACTCTTCATTGTGACACTCTGGCACTGTGGCACTCTGCATTGTGGCACTCTGCATTGTGACACTCTGGCACTGTGGCACTCTGCATTGTGACACTCTGCATTGTGGCATTCCGACATTGTGACACTCTGCATTGTGGCACTCTGCATTGTGACACTGTGGCACTGTGACACTCTGTATTGTGGCACTCTGCATTGTGACACTGGCACTGTGGCACTCTGCATTGTGAAACTCTGTATTGTGGCACTCTGGCACTGTCACACTCTGCATTGTGGCACTCTGGCACTGTGGCATTCTGCATTGTTACACTCTGGCATTGTGACACTCTGTATTGTGACACTCTGACATTGTGGCACTCTGCATTGTGACACTCTGCATTGTGACAATCTGGCACTGTGGCACTCTGCATTGTGACACTCTGACATTGTGGTACTCTGCATTATGGCACTCTGACATTGTGACACTCTGCATTGTGACACTCTGCATTGTGACACTCTGACATTGTGGCACTCTGCATTGTGACACTCTGCATTGTGACAATCTGGCCCTGTGGCACTCTGCATTGTGACACTCTGACATTGTGGCACTCTGCATTACGACACTCTGGCATTGTGACACTCTTGAACTGTGGCACTCTGCATTGTGGCACTCTGGCATTTTGACACTGCATTGTGACACTCTTCATTGTGACACTCTGGCACCGTGGCACTCTGCATTGTCACAATCTGGCATTGTGACACTCTGCATTTTGGCACTCTGCATTGTGACACTCTGTCAGGTTGGCACTCTGCACTGTGACACTCTGCATTGTGGCACTCTGCATTGTGACACTCTGGCACTGTGGCACTCTGCATTGTGGCACTCTGGCATTTTGACACTCTGCATTGTGAAACTCTGCATTGTGACAGTCTGGCACTGTGGTACTCTGGCATTGTGACACTCTGCATTGTGACACTGGCACTGTGGCACTCTGCATTGTTTTACCCTGCATTGTGACACTCTGGCATTGTGGCACTCTGCATTGTAACACTCTGCATTGTGGCACTCTGCATTGTGACACTCTGGCATTGTGACACTCTTACACTGTGGCACTCTGCATTGTGACACTCTGCATTGTGTCAATCTGGCCCTGTGGCACTCTGCATTGTGACACTCTGACATTGTGGCACTCTGCCTTATGGCTCTCTGGCATTGTGACACTCTGCATTGTGACACTCTGCATTGTGACACTCTGGCACTGTGGCACTCTGCATTGTGACAGTCTGGCACTGTGGTACTCTGGCATTGTGACACTCTGCATTGTGACACTGGCACTGTGGCACTCTGCATTGTTTTACCCTGCATTGTGACACTCTGGCATTGTGGCACTCTGCATTGTGACACTCTGGCATTGTGACACTTCTGGCACTGTGGCACTCTGCATTGTGATACCCTGCGTTGTGACACTGCATTGTGACACTCTGGCACTGTGGCACTCTGCATTGCGACACTATGCCTCTGTGACACTCTGTCATTGTGACACTCTGCATTGCGACACTATGCCTCTGTGACACTCTGACATTGTGACACTCTGCATTGTGACACTCTGCATTGTGACACTCTGACATTGTGGCACTCTGCATTGTGACACTCTGCATTGTGACAATCTGGCCCTGTGGCACTCTGCATTGTGACACTCTGACATTGTGGCACTCTGCATTGTGACACTCTGCATTGTGACAATCTGGCCCTGTGGCACTCTGCATTGTGGCACTCTGGCATTTTGACACTGCATTGTGACACTCTTCATTGTGACACTCTGGCACCGTGGCACTCTGCATTGTCACAATCTGGCATTGTGACACTCTGCATTTTGGCACTCTGCATTGTGACACTCTGTCAGGTTGGCACTCTGCACTGTGACACTCTGCATTGTGGCACTCTGCATTGTGACACTCTGGCACTGTGGCACTCTGCATTGTGGCACTCTGGCATTTTGACACTCTGCATTGTGAAACTCTGCATTGTGACAGTCTGGCACTGTGGTACTCTGGCATTGTGACACTCTGCATTGTGACACTGGCACTGTGGCACTCTGCATTGTGACAGTCTGGCACTGTGGTACTCTGGCATTGTGACACTCTGCATTGTGACACTGGCACTGTGGCACTCTGCATTGTTTTACCCTGCATTGTGACACTCTGGCATTGTGGCACTCTGCATTGTAACACTCTGCATTGTGGCACTCTGCATTGTGACACTCTGGCATTGTGACACTTCTGGCACTGTGGCACTCTGCATTGTGATACCCTGACACTGCATTGCACTCTGTGTGGCACTCATTGCGACACTATGCCTCTGTGACACTCTGTCATTGTGACACTCTGCATTGTGACACTCTGGCATTGTGACACTCTGGCATTGTGACACTCTTACACTGTGGCACTCTGCATTGTGACACTCTGCATTGTGTCAATCTGGCCCTGTGGCACTCTGCATTGTGAAACTCTGACATTATGGCACTCTGCCTTATGGCTCTCTGGCATTGTGACACTCTGCATTGTGACACTCTGCATTGTGACACTCTGGCACTGTGGCACTCTTCATTGTGACGCTCTGGCATTGTGGCACTCTGCATTATGGCACTCTGGCACTGTGGCACTCTTCATTGTGACACTTGGGCACTGTGGCACTCTGCATTGCGACACTCTGGCACTGTGGCACTCTTCATTGTGACGCTCTGGCATTGTGACACTCTGCATTGTGACACTGTGGCACTCTTCATTGTGACACTTGCACTGTTCATTGTGACACTCTGCATTGTGAGACTCTGGCACTGTGGCACTCTGCATTGTGACGCTCTGGCATTGTGGCACTCTGCATTATGGCACTCCAGGATTGTGACACTCTGCATTGTGACACTCTTCATTGTTACACTCTGGCACTGTGGTACTCTGCATTGTGACACTCTGCATTGTGACACTCTTCATTGTTACACTCTGGCACTGTGGTACTCTGCATTGTGACACTCTGTATTGTGCACTCTGGCACTGTGGCACTCTACATTGAGAAACTCTGTATTGTGGCACTCTGGCAATGTGGCATTCTGCATTGTGACACTCTGATATTGTGCCACTCTGCATTGTGACGCTCTGGCATTGTGGCACTCTGCATTATGGCACTCCGGCATTCTGACGCTCTGCATTGTGACACTCTGCATTGTGAGACTCTGCATTGTGACACTCTGGCACTGTGGTACTCTGCATTGTGACACTCTGCATTGTGACACTCTGGCACTGTGGTACTCTGCATTGTGACACTCTGCATTACGACACTCTGGCATTGTGACACTCTGCATTGTGGCACTCTGCATTACGATACTGTGGCATTGTGACACTCTGCATTGTGGCACTCTGCATTCTGACACTGACACTGTGGCACTCTGCATTGTGACACTCTGGCACTGTGACACTCTTCATAGTGTCATTCTACATTCTGACACTCTGGCATTGTGACACTCTTCATTGTGACAGTCTGGCACTGTGGTACTCTGGCATTGTGACACTCTGCATTGTGACACTCTGGCACTGCGGCACTCTGCATTGTGACACTCTGCATTGTGACACTCTGCATTGTGGCACTCTGGCATTGTGACACTCTGCATTGTGGCACTCCGACATTGTGACACTCTGCATTGTGACACTCTTCATTGTGACACTCTGGCACTGTGGCACTCTGCATTGTGGCACTCTGCATTGTGACACTCTGGCACTGTGGCACTCTGCATTGTGACACTCTGCATTGTGGCATTCCGACATTGTGACACTCTGCATTGTGGCACTCTGCATTGTGACACTGTGGCACTGTGACACTCTGTATTGTGGCACTCTGCATTGTGACACTGGCACTGTGGCACTCTGCATTGTGAAACTCTGTATTGTGGCACTCTGGCACTGTCACACTCTGCATTGTGGCACTCTGGCACTGTGGCATTCTGCATTGTTACACTCTGACATTGTGACACTCTGTATTGTGACACTCTGACATTGTGGCACTCTGCATTGTGACACTCTGCATTGTGACAATCTGGCACTGTGGCACTCTGCATTGTGACACTCTGACATTGTGGTACTCTGCATTATGGCACTCTGACATTGTGACACTCTGCATTGTGACACTCTGCATTGTGACACTCTGACATTGTGGCACTCTGCATTGTGACACTCTGCATTGTGACAATCTGGCCCTGTGGCACTCTGCATTGTGACACTCTGACATTGTGGCACTCTGCATTACGACACTCTGGCATTGTGACACTCTTGAACTGTGGCACTCTGCATTGTGGCACTCTGGCATTTTGACACTGCATTGTGACACTCTTCATTGTGACACTCTGGCACCGTGGCACTCTGCATTGTCACAATCTGGCATTGTGACACTCTGCATTTTGGCACTCTGCATTGTGACACTCTGTCAGGTTGGCACTCTGCACTGTGACACTCTGCATTGTGGCACTCTGCATTGTGACACTCTGGCACTGTGACACTCTGCATTGTGACAGCACTCTGGCATTTTGACACTCTGCATTGTGAAACTCTGCATTGTGACAGTCTGGCACTGTGGTACTCTGGCATTGTGACACTCTGCATTGTGACACTGGCACTGTGGCACTCTGCATTGTTTTACCCTGCATTGTGACACTCTGGCATTGTGGCACTCTGCATTGTAACACTCTGCATTGTGGCACTCTGCATTGTGACACTCTGGCATTGTGACACTCTTACACTGTGGCACTCTGCATTGTGACACTCTGCATTGTGTCAATCTGGCCCTGTGGCACTCTGCATTGTGACACTCTGCATTGTGACAATCTGGCCCTGTGGCACTCTGCATTGTGAAACTCTCTTATGGCATTGTGACACTCTGGCATTGTGACACTCTGCATTGTGACACTCTGCATTGTGACACTCTGGCACTGTGGCTCTTCATTGTGACGCTCTGGCATTGTGGCACTCTGCATTATGGCACTCTGGCACTGTGGCACTCTTCATTGTGACACTTGGGCACTGTGGCACTCTGCATTGCGACACTCTGGCACTGTGGCACTCTTCATTGTGACGCTCTGGCATTGTGACACTCTGCATTGTGACACTCTGGCACTGTGGCACTCTTCATTGTGACACTTGGGCACTGTGGCACTCTGCATTGCGACACTCTGCATTGTGAGACTCTGGCACTGTGGCACTCTGCATTGTGACGCTCTGGCATTGTGGCACTCTGCATTATGGCACTCCAGGATTGTGACACTCTGCATTGTGACACTCTTCATTGTTACACTCTGGCACTGTGGTACTCTGCATTGTGACACTCTGCATTGTGACACTCTTCATTGTTACACTCTGGCACTGTGGTACTCTGCATTGTGACACTCTGTATTGTGCACTCTGGCACTGTGGCACTCTACATTGAGAAACTCTGTATTGTGGCACTCTGGCAATGTGGCATTCTGCATTGTGACACTCTGATATTGTGCCACTCTGCATTGTGACGCTCTGGCATTGTGGCACTCTGCATTATGGCACTCCGGCATTCTGACGCTCTGCATTGTGACACTCTGCATTGTGAGACTCTGCATTGTGACACTCTGGCACTGTGGTACTCTGCATTGTGACACTCTGCATTGTGACACTCTGGCACTGTGGCACTCTGCATTGAGAAACTCTGCATTGTGGCGCTCTGCATTGTGATACCCTGCATTGTGATACTGCATTGTGACACTCTGCATTGTGACAGTCTGGCACTATTGCACTCTGCATTGAGAAACTCTGCATTGTGGCACTCTGCATCGTGACACTCTGGCATTGTGGCACTCTGCATTGTGATACCCTGCATTGTGACACTGCATTGTGACACTCTGCATTGTGACACTCTGGCATTTTGACACTCTGCATTGTGAAACTCTGCATTGTGACAGTCTGGCACTGTGGTACTCTGGCATTGTGACACTCTGCACTGTGACACTCTGGCACTGCGGCACTCTGCATTGTGACACTCTGCATTGTGACACTCTGCATTGTGGCACTGTGGCATTGTGACACTCTGCATTGTGGCACTCCGGCATTGTGACACTCTGCATTGTGACACTCTTCATTGTGACACTCTGGCACTGTGGCACTCTGCATTGTGGCACTCTGCATTGTGACACTCTGGCACTGTGGCACTCTGCATTGTGACACTCTGCATTGTGGCACTCCGACATTGTGACACTCTGCATTGTGGCACTCTGCATTGTGACACTGTGGCTCTGTGACACTCTGTATTGTGGCACTCTGCATTGTGACACTGGCACTGTGGAACTCTGCATTGTGAAACTCTGTATTGTGGCACTCTGGCACTGTGGCATTCTGCATTGTTACACTCTGGCATTGTGACATTCTCTGCATTGTGACACTCTGGCATTGTGACATTGTGGCACTCTGACATTGTGACACTCTGCATTGTGACACTCTTGTGACAATCTGGCCCTGTGGCACTCTGCATTGTGACACTCTGACATTGTGGTACTCTGCATTATGGCACTCTGGCATTGTGACACTCTGCATTGTGACACTCTGCATTGTGACACTCTGACATTGTGGCACTCTGCATTGTGACACTCTGCATTTTGACAATCTGGCCCTGTGGCACTCTGCATTGTGACACTCTGACATTGTGGCACTCTGCATTACGACACTCTGGCATTGTTACACTCTTGAACTGCGGCACTCTGCATTGTGGCACTCTGGCATTTTGACACTGCATTGTGAAACTCTGCATTGTGACACTCTTCATTGTGACACTCTGGCACTGTGGCACTCTGCATTGTGGCACTCTGCATTGTGACACTCTGGCACTGTGGCACTCTGCATTGTGGCACTCTGCATTGTGACACTCTGGCACTGTGGCAGTCTGCTTTGTGACACTCTGGCATTGTGGCACTCTGCATTGCGATACCCTGCATTGTGACGCTGCATTGTGACACTCTGTATTGTGACACTCTGACACTGTGGCACTCTGCATTGAGAAACTCTGCATTGTGGCACTCTGCATTGTGACACTCTGGCACTGTGGCAGTCTGCTTTGTGGCACTCTGCATTGTGGCACTCTACATGACGACACTCTGGCATTGTGACACTCTGGAACTGTGGCACTGTGCATTGTGGCACTCTGGCATTGTGGCACTCTGCATTGTGACACTCTGGCATTGTGGCACTCTTCATTGTGACACTGGGGCACTGTAGCACTCTGCATTGCGACACTGCATTGCGACACTCTGCATTGTGACACTCTGGCACTGTGGCACTCTGCATTGTGGCACTCTGCATTGTGGCACTCTGCATTACGACACTGTGGCCTTGTGACACTCTGCATTGTGGCACTCTGCATTCTGACACTGGCACTGTGGCACTCTGCATTGTGACACTCTGGCACTGTGACACTCTTCATAGTGTCACTCTACATTCTGACACTCTGGCATTGTGACACTCTTCATTGTGACAGTCTGGCACTGTGGTACTCTGGCATTGTGACACTCTGCATTGTGACACCCTGCATTGTGACACTCTGGCATTGTGACACTCTGCATTGTGGCACTCCGACATTGTGACACTCTGCATTGTGACACTCTTCAGTGTGACACTCTGGCACTGTGGCACTCTGCATTGTGGCACTCTGCATTGTGACACTCTGCACTGCGGCACTCTGCATTGTGAAACTGCATTTTGGCGCTCTATATTCTGACACTCTGCATTGTGGCACTCTGCATTGTGACACTGTGGCTCTGTGACACTCTGTATTGTGGCACTCTGCATTGTGACACTGGCACTGTGGCACTCTGCATTGTGAAACTCTGTATTGTGGCACTCTGGCACTGTCACACTCTGCATTGTGGCACTCTGGCACTGAGGCATTCTGCATTGTTACACTCTGGCATTGTGACACTCTGCATTTCGACACTCTGACACTGTGGAACTCTGCATTGTGACACTCTGCATTGTGACAATCTGGCCCTGTGGCACTCTGCATTGTGACACTCTGACTTTGTGGCACTCTGCATGATGGCACTCCGGCATTGTGACACTCTGCATTGCGACACTCTGGCATTGTGGCACTCTGCATTGTGACACTCTGCATTGTGACACTCTGGCATTGTGACAATCTGCATTGTGGCACTCTGCATTACGACGCTGTGGCATTGTGACACTCTGCATTGTGGCACTCTGCATTGTGACACTGACACTGTGGCACTCTGCATTGTGACACTCTGGCACTGTGACACTCTTCATAGTGTAACTCTACATTCGGACACTCTGGCATTGTGACACTCTGCATTGTGACAATCTGACACTGTGTCACTCTGCATTGTGACACTGGCATTTTGACACTCTGCACTGTGACACTCTGCATTGTGACACTCTGTCAGGATGGCACTCTGCACTGTGACACTGTATTGTGGCGCTCTGCATTGTGACACTCTGCATAGCGACACTCTGGCAGTGTGGCGCTCTGCATTGTGACACTCTTGCATTGTGACACTCTGGCAGTGTGACGCTCTGCATCGTTACACTCTGGCATTGTGATACTCTGCATTGTGACACTCTGGCAGTGTGACGCTCTGCATCGTTACACTCTGGCATTGTGATACTCTTCATTGTGACACTGGGGCACTGTAGCACTCTGCATTGCGACACTGCATTGCGACACTCTGCGTGGTGACACTCTGGCACTGTGGCACTCTGCATTGTGACACTCTGATTTGTGACACTCTGGCATTGTGACACTCTGCATTGTGGCACTCTGCATTATGACCCTGTGGCATTCTGACACTCTGAATTGTGGCACTCTGCATTGTGACACTGACACTGTGGCACTCTGCATTGTGACACTCTGGCACTGTGACACTCTTCATAGTGTCACTCTACATTCTGACACTCTGGCATTGTGACACTCTTCATTGTGACAGTCTGGCACTGTGGTACTCTGGCATTGTGACACTCTGGCACTACGGCACTCTGCATTATGACACCCTGCATTGTGACACTCTGGCATTGGGACAATGTGCATTGTGGCACTCCGACATTGTGACATTCTCCATTGTGACACTCTGCATTTGACACTCTGACACTATGGTACTCTGCATTGTGACACTCTGCATTGTGACAATCTGGCCCTGTGGCACTCTGCATTGTGACACTCTGACCTTGTGGCACTCTTAATTGTGACAGTTGGGCACTGTGGCACTCTGCATTGCGACACTCTGCATTGTGACACTCTAGCACTGTGGCACTCTGCATTGTGACGCTCTGGCATTGTGGCACTCTTAATTTTGACACTTGGGCACTGTGGCACTCTGCATTGCGACACTCTGCATTGTGACACTCTGCATTGTGACACTCTTCATTGTGACACTCTGGCACTGTGGCACTCTGAATTGCGACACTCTTGCATTGTGTCACTCTGGATTGTGGCACTCTGCATTGTGAAACTCTGGTACTGTGGCAGTCTGCTTTGTGACACTCTGGCATTGTGACACTCTGGCACTGTGGCACTCTGCATTGAGAAACTCTGCATTGTGGCTCTCTGCATTGTGACATTCTGGCACTGTGGCAGTCTTCTTTGTGACACTCAGGCATTGTGACACTCTGGCATTGGGACAATCTGCATTGTGGCACTCCGACATTGTGACACTCTGCATTGTGACACTCTTCAGTGTGACACTCTGGCACTGTGGCACTCTGCATTGTGGCACTCTGCATTGTGACACTCTGGCACTGTGGCACTCTGCATTGTGAAACTCTGCATTTTGGCACTCTATATTCTGACACTCTGCATTGTGGCACTCTGCATTGTGACACTGTGGCTCTGTGACACTCTGTATTGTGGCACTCTGCATTGTGACACTGGCACTGTGGCACTCTGCATTGTGATACCCTGCATTGTGGCACTCTGGCACTGTCACACTCTGCATTTTGGCACTCTGGCACTGAGGCATTCTGCATTGTTACACTCTGGCATTGTGACACTCTGCATTTCGACACTCTGACACTGTGGCACTCTGCATTGTGACACTCTGCATTGTGACAATCTGGCCCTGTGGCACTCTGCATTGTGACACTCTGACATTGTGGCACTCTTAATTGTGACACTTGGGCACTGTGGCACTCTGCATTGACACTCTGCATTGTGACACTCTGGCACTGTGGCACTCTGCATTGTGACGCTCTGGCATTGTGGCACTCTTAATTGTGACACTTGGGCACTGTGGCACTCTGCATTGTGACACTCTGCATTGTGACACTCTGGCACTGTGGCACTCTGCATTGTGACGCTCTGGCATTGTGGCACTCTGCATTGTGACACTCTGGAACTGTGGCACTCTTAATTGTGACACTCTGACCTTGTGGCACTCTGCATGATGGCACTCTGGCATGGTGACACTCTGCATTGTGACACTCTGCATTGTGACACTCTGGCACTGTGGCACTCTTATTGTGACACTTGGGCACTGTGGCACTCTGCATTGTTTTACACTCTGCATTGTGACACTCTGGCACTGTGACACTCTGCATTGTGACGCTCTGGCATTGTGGCACTCTGCATTATGGCACTCTGGCATTGTGACACTCTGCATTGTGACACTCTGCATTGTGACACTCTTCATTGTGACACTGTGGCACTGTGGTATTCTGCTTTGTGACAGTCTGCATTGTGGCACTCTGGCATTGTGAAACTCTGGCATTGTGACACTCTGGCACTGTGGCACTCTGCAATGTGGCACTTTGCATAATGACACTCTGGCACTGTGGCACTCTGCATTGTGACACTCTGCACTGTGACACTCTGCATTGTGACAATCTGGCCCTGTGGCACTCTGAATTGTGACACTCTGACATTGTGGCACTCTGCATTATGGCACTCTGGCACTGTGGCACACTCTGCATTGTGACACTCTGCATTGTGACACTCTGGCACTGTGGCACTCTTAATTGTGACACTTGGGCACTGTGGCACTCTGCATTGCGACACTGCATTGTGACACTCTGGCACTGTGGCACTCTGCATTGTGACGCTCTGGCATTGTGGCACTCTGCATTATGGCACTCCAGGCATTGTGACACTCTGCATTGTGACACTCTTCATTGTGACACTCTGGCACTGTGGTACTCTGCATTGTGACACTCTGCATTGTGACACTCAGGCATTGTGACACTCTGGCACTGTGGCAGTCTGCTTTGTGACACTCTGGCACTGTGGCAGTATGCTTTGTGGCACTCTGCATTGTGGCACTCTGCATTGTGACAATCTGGCCCTGTGGCACTCTGCATTGTGACACTCTGACCTTGTTGCACTCTTAATTGTGACACTTGGGTACTGTGGTCTCTGCATTGTGACACACTGCATTGTGACACTCTGGCACTGTGGCACTCTGCATTGTGACGCTCTGGCATTGTGGCACTCTTAATTGTGACACTCTGACCTTGTGGCACTCTGCATGATGGCACTCCGGCATGGTGACACTCTGCATTGTGACACTCTGCATTGTGACACTCTGGCACTGTGGCACACTTAATTGTGACACTTGGGCACTGTGGCACTCTGCATTGCGACACTCTGCATTGTGACACTCTGGCACTGTGGCACTCTGCATTGTGACGCTCTGGCATTGTGACACTCTGCATTATGGCACTCCGGCATTGTGACACTCTGCATTGTGACACTCTGCATTGTGACAGTCTGGCACTGTGGCACTCTGTGACACTTGGGCACTGTGGCACTCTGCATTGCGACACTCTGCATTGTGACACTCTGCATTGTGACACTCTTCATTGTGACACTCTGGCACTGTGGCACTCTGAATTGCGACACTCTTGCATTGTGTCACTCTGGATTGTGGCACTCTGCATTGTGAAACTCTGGTACTGTGGCAGTCTGCTTTGTCACACTCTGGCATTGTGACACTCTGGCACTGTGGCACTCTGCATTGAGAAACACTGCATTGTGGCACTCTGCATTGTGGCTCTCTGCATTGTGACACTCTGGCACTGTGGCAGTCTGCTTTGTGACACTCTGGCATTGTGACACTCTGGCATTGGGACACTTGTGGCACTCTGACATTGTGACACTCTGCATTGTGACACTCTTCAGTGTGACACTCTGGCACTGTGGCACTCTGCATTGTGGCACTCTGCATTGTGACACTCTGGCACTGTGGCACTCTGCATTGTGAAACTCTGCATTTTGGCACTCTATATTCTGACACTCTGCATTGTGGCACTCTGCATTGTGACACTGTGGCTCTGTGACACTCTGTATTGTGGCACTCTGGCATTTTGACACTCTGCACTGTGACACACTGCATTGTGACACTCTGTCAGGATGGCATTCTGGCACTGTCACACTCTGCATTGTGGCATTCTAGCACTGAGGCATTCTGCATTGTTACACTCTGCATTGTGACACCCTGCATTGTGACACTCTGGCATTGTGACACTCTGCATTGTGGCACTCCGACATTGTGACACTCTGCATTGTGACACTCTTCAGTGTGACACTCTGGCACTGTGGCACTCTGCATTGTGGCACTCTGCATTGTGACACTCTGCACTGCGGCACTCTGCATTGTGAAACTGCATTTTGGCGCTCTATATTCTGACACTCTGCATTGTGGCACTCTGCATTGTGACACTGTGGCTCTGTGACACTCTGTATTGTGGCACTCTGCATTGTGACACTGGCACTGTGGCACTCTGCATTGTGAAACTCTGTATTGTGGCACTCTGGCACTGTCACACTCTGCATTGTGGCACTCTGGCACTGAGGCATTCTGCATTGTTACACTCTGGCATTGTGACACTCTGCATTTCGACACTCTGACACTGTGGAACTCTGCATTGTGACACTCTGCATTGTGACAATCTGGCCCTGTGGCACTCTGCATTGTGACACTCTGACTTTGTGGCACTCTGCATGATGGCACTCCGGCATTGTGACACTCTGCATTGCGACACTCTGGCATTGTGGCACTCTGCATTGTGACACTCTGCATTGTGACACTCTGGCATTGTGACAATCTGCATTGTGGCACTCTGCATTACGACGCTGTGGCATTGTGACACTCTGCATTGTGGCACTCTGCATTGTGACACTGACACTGTGGCACTCTGCATTGTGACACTCTGGCACTGTGACACTCTTCATAGTGTAACTCTACATTCGGACACTCTGGCATTGTGACACTCTGCATTGTGACAATCTGACACTGTGTCACTCTGCATTGTGACACTGGCATTTTGACACTCTGCACTGTGACACACTGCATTGTGACACTCTGTCAGGATGGCACTCTGCACTGTGACACTGTATTGTGGCGCTCTGCATTGTGACACTCTGCATAGCGACACTCTGGCAGTGTGGCGCTCTGCATTGTGACACTCTTGCATTGTGACACTCTGGCAGTGTGACGCTCTGCATCGTTACACTCTGGCATTGTGATACTCTACATTGTGGCACTCTGGCATTGTGACACTCTGCATTGTGACACTCTGGCATTGTGGCACTCTTCATTGTGACACTGGGGCACTGTAGCACTCTGCATTACGACACTGCGTTGCGACACTCTGCGTGGTGACACTCTGGCACTGTGGCACTCTGCATTGTGACACTCTGATTTGTGACACTCTGGCATTGTGACACTCTGCATTGTGGCACTCTGCATTATGACACTGTGGCATTGTGACACTCTGCATTGTGGCACTCTTCATTGTGACACTGACACTGTGGCACTCTGCATTGTGACACTCTGGCACTGTGACACTCTTCATAGTGTCACTCTACATTCTGACACTCTGGCATTGTGACACTCTTCATTGTGACAGTCTGGCACTGTGGTACTCTGGCATTGTGACACTCTGGCACTGCGGCACTCTGCATTATGACACCCTGCATTGTGACACTCTGGCATTGGGACAATGTGCATTGTGGCACTCCGACATTGTGACATTCTCCATTGTGACACTCTGCATTTCGACACTCTGACACTATGGTACTCTGCATTGTGACACTCTGCATTGTGACAATCTGGCCCTGTGGCACTCTGCATTGTGACACTCTGACCTTGTGGCACTCTTAATTGTGACAGTTGGGCACTGTGGCACTCTGCATTGCGACACTCTGCATTGTGACACTCTAGCACTGTGGCACTCTGCATTGTGACGCTCTGGCATTGTGGCACTCTTAATTTTGACACTTGGGCACTGTGGCACTCTGCATTGCGACACTCTGCATTGTGACACTCTGCATTGTGACACTCTTCATTGTGACACTCTGGCACTGTGGCACTCTGAATTGCGACACTCTTGCATTGTGTCACTCTGGATTGTGGCACTCTGCATTGTGAAACTCTGGTACTGTGGCAGTCTGCTTTGTGACACTCTGGCATTGTGACACTCTGGCACTGTGGCACTCTGCATTGAGAAACTCTGCATTGTGGCTCTCTGCATTGTGACATTCTGGCACTGTGGCAGTCTTCTTTGTGACACTCAGGCATTGTGACACTCTGGCATTGGGACAATCTGCATTGTGGCACTCCGACATTGTGACACTCTGCATTGTGACACTCTTCAGTGTGACACTCTGGCACTGTGGCACTCTGCATTGTGGCACTCTGCATTGTGACACTCTGGCACTGTGGCACTCTGCATTGTGAAACTCTGCATTTTGGCACTCTATATTCTGACACTCTGCATTGTGGCACTCTGCATTGTGACACTGTGGCTCTGTGACACTCTGTATTGTGGCACTCTGCATTGTGACACTGGCACTGTGGCACTCTGCATTGTGATACCCTGCATTGTGGCACTCTGGCACTGTCACACTCTGCATTTTGGCACTCTGGCACTGAGGCATTCTGCATTGTTACACTCTGGCATTGTGACACTCTGCATTTCGACACTCTGACACTGTGGCACTCTGCATTGTGACACTCTGCATTGTGACAATCTGGCCCTGTGGCACTCTGCATTGTGACACTCTGACCTTGTGGCACTCTTAATTGTGACACTTGGGCACTGTGGCACTCTGCATTGCGACACTCTGCATTGTGACACTCTGGCACTGTGGCACTCTGCATTGTGACGCTCTGGCATTGTGGCACTCTTAATTGTGACACTTGGGCACTGTGGCACTCTGCATTGCGACACTCTGCATTGTGACACTCTGGCACTGTGGCACTCTGCATTGTGACGCTCTGGCATTGTGGCACTCTGCATTGTGACACTCTGGAACTGTGGCACTCTTAATTGTGACACTCTGACCTTGTGGCACTCTGCATGATGGCACTCCGGCATGGTGACACTCTGCATTGTGACACTCTGCATTGTGACACTCTGGCACTGTGGCACTCTTAATTGTGACACTTGGGCACTGTGGCACTCTGCATTGCGACACTCTGCATTGTGACACTCTGGCACTGTGACACTCTGCATTGTGACGCTCTGGCATTGTGGCACTCTGCATTATGGCACTCCGGCATTGTGACACTCTGCATTGTGACACTCTGCATTGTGACACTCTTCATTGTGACACTGTGGCACTGTGGTATTCTGCTTTGTGACAGTCTGCATTGTGGCACTCTGGCATTGTGAAACTCGGGCATTGTGACACTCTGGCACTGTGGCACTCTGCAATGTGGCACTTTGCATAATGACACTCTGGCACTGTGGCAATCTGCATTGTGACACTCTGCACTGTGACACTCTGCATTGTGACAATCTGGCCCTGTGGCACTCTGAATTGTGACACTCTGACATTGTGGCACTCTGCATTATGGCACTCCGGCATTGTGACACTCTGCATTGTGACACTCTGCATTGTGACACTCTGGCACTGTGGCACTCTTAATTGTGACACTTGGGCACTGTGGCACTCTGCATTGCGACACTGCATTGTGACACTCTGGCACTGTGGCACTCTGCATTGTGACGCTCTGGCATTGTGGCACTCTGCATTATGGCACTCCGGCATTGTGACACTCTGCATTGTGACACTCTTCATTGTGACACTCTGGCACTGTGGTACTCTGCATTGTGACACTCTGCATTGTGACACTCAGGCATTGTGACACTCTGGCACTGTGGCAGTCTGCTTTGTGACACTCTGGCACTGTGGCAGTATGCTTTGTGGCACTCTGCATTGTGGCACTCTGCATTGTGACAATCTGGCCCTGTGGCACTCTGCATTGTGACACTCTGACCTTGTTGCACTCTTAATTGTGACACTTGGGTACTGTGGCTCTCTGCATTGCGACACACTGCATTGTGACACTCTGGCACTGTGGCACTCTGCATTGTGACGCTCTGGCATTGTGGCACTCTTAATTGTGACACTCTGACCTTGTGGCACTCTGCATGATGGCACTCCGGCATGGTGACACTCTGCATTGTGACACTCTGCATTGTGACACTCTGGCACTGTGGCACACTTAATTGTGACACTTGGGCACTGTGGCACTCTGCATTGCGACACTCTGCATTGTGACACTCTGGCACTGTGGCACTCTGCATTGTGACGCTCTGGCATTGTGACACTCTGCATTATGGCACTCCGGCATTGTGACACTCTGCATTGTGACACTCTGCATTGTGACAGTCTGGCACTGTGGCACTCTGTGACACTTGGGCACTGTGGCACTCTGCATTGCGACACTCTGCATTGTGACACTCTGCATTGTGACACTCTTCATTGTGACACTCTGGCACTGTGGCACTCTGAATTGCGACACTCTTGCATTGTGTCACTCTGGATTGTGGCACTCTGCATTGTGAAACTCTGGTACTGTGGCAGTCTGCTTTGTCACACTCTGGCATTGTGACACTCTGGCACTGTGGCACTCTGCATTGAGAAACACTGCATTGTGGCACTCTGCATTGTGACACTCTGGCACTGTGGCAGTCTGCTTTGTGACACTCTGGCATTGTGACACTCTGGCATTGGGACAATCTGCATTGTGGCACTCCGACATTGTGACACTCTGCATTGTGACACTCTTCAGTGTGACACTCTGGCACTGTGGCACTCTGCATTGTGGCACTCTGCATTGTGACACTCTGGCACTGTGGCACTCTGCATTGTGAAACTCTGCATTTTGGCACTCTATATTCTGACACTCTGCATTGTGGCACTCTGCATTGTGACACTGTGGCTCTGTGACACTCTGTATTGTGGCACTCTGGCATTTTGACACTCTGCACTGTGACACACTGCATTGTGACACTCTGTCAGGATGGCATTCTGGCACTGTCACACTCTGCATTGTGGCATTCTAGCACTGAGGCATTCTGCATTGTTACACTCTGGCATTGTGACACTCTGCATTTCGACACTCTGACACTGTGGCACTCTGATTGTGACACTCTGCATTGTGACAATCTGGCCCTGTGGCACTCTGCATTGTGACACTCTGACCTTGTGGCACTCTTAATTGTGACACTTGGGCACTGTGGCAATCTGCATTGCGACACTCTGCATTGTGACACTCTGGCACTGTGGCACTCTGCATTGTGACGCTCTGGCATTGTGGCACTCTTAATTGTGACACTTGGGCACTGTGGCACTCTGCATTGCGACACTCTGCATTGTGACACTCTGGCACTGTGGCACTCTGCATTGTGACGCTCTGGCATTGTGGCACTCTGCATTGTGACACTCTGGCACTGTGGCACTCTTAATTGTGACACTCTGACCTTGTGGCACTCTGCATGATGGCACTCCGGCATGGTGACACTCTGCATTGTGACACTCTGCATTGTGACACTCTGGCACTGTGGCACTCTTAATTGTGACACTTGGGCACTGTGGCACTCTGCATTGCGACACTCTGCATTGTGACACTCTGGCACTGTGACACTCTTCATTGTGACAGTCTGGCACTGTGGTACTCTGGCATTGTGACACTCTGGCACTGCGGCACTCTGCATTGTGACACCCTGCATTGTGACACTCTGGCATTGGGACAATGTGCATTGTGGCACTCCGACATTGTGACATTCTGCATTGTGACACTCTTCAGTGTGACACTCTGGCACTGTGGCACTCTGCATTGTGGCACTCTGCATTGTGACACTCTGGCACTGTGGCACTCTGTATTGTGGCACTCTGCATTGTGACACTGGCACTGTGGCACTCTGCATTGTGAAACTCTGTATTGTGGCACTCTGGCACTGTCACACTCTGCATTGTGGCACTCTGGCACTGAGGCATTCTGCATTGTTACACTCTGGCATTGTGACACTCTGCATTTCGACACTCTGACACTGTGGCACTCTGCATTGTGACACTCTGCATTGTGACAATCTGGCCCTGTGGCACTCTGCATTGTGACACTCTGACATTGTGGCACTCTTAATTGTGACACTTGGGCGCTGTGGCACTCTGCATTGCGACACTCTGCATTGTGACACTCTGGCACTGTGGCACTCTGCATTGTGAAGCTCTGGCATTGTGGCACTCTTAATTGTGACACTTGGGCACTGTGGCACTCTGCATTGCGACACTCTGCATTGTGACACTCTGGCACTGTGGCACTCTGCATTGTGACGCTCTGGAACTGTGGCACTCTTAATTGTGACACTCTGACCTTGTTGCACTCTGCATGATGGCACTCCGGCATGGTGGCACTCTGCATTGTGACACTCTGCATTGTGACACTCTGGCACTGTGGCACTCTTAATTGTGACACTTGGGCACTGTGGCACTCTGCATTGCGACACTCTGCATTGTGACACTCTGGCACTGTGGCACGCTGCATTGTGACGCTCTGGCATTGTGGCACTCTGCATTATGGCACCCCGGCATTGTGACACTCTGCATTGTGACACTCTGCATTGTGACACTCTTCATTGTGACACTGTGGCACTGTGGTATTCTGCTTTGTGACAGTCTGCATTGTGGCACTCTGGCATTGTGACACTCGGGCATTGTGACACTCTGGCACTGTGGCACTCTGCAATGTGGCACTTTGCATAGTGACACTCTGGCACTGTGGCAGTCTGCTTTGTGACACTCTGGCATTGTGGCACTCTGCATTGTGATACCCTGCATTGTGACACTGCATTGTGACACTCTGCATTGTGGCACTCTGACACTGTGGCACTGTGCTTTGAGAAACTCTGCATTGTGGCACTCTGCATTGTGGCACTCTGCATTACGACACTCTGGCATTGTGACACTCTTGAACTGTGGCACTGTGCATTGTGGCACTCTGCATTTGGCACTCTTGGACATTTGTGACACTCTGCATTGTGAAACATTGTGACTGCATTGTGACACTCTGGCATTTGACATTGTGACACTCTCTGGCATTCTGTGGCACATCTGCATTGTGACACTCTGACACTGTTGTGACACTCTGGCATTGTGACACTCTGCATTGTGACACTCTGACACTTTGGCACTCTGAATTGTGACACTCTGACATTGTGGCACTCTGCATTATGGCACTCCGACATTGTGACACTCTGCATTGTGACACTCTTCATTGTGACACTCTGGCACTGTGGCACTCTGCATTGTGGCACTCTGCATTGTGACACTCTGGCACTGTGGCACTCTGCATTGTGACACTCTGCATTTGGCACTCTATGCCACTCTGCATTGTGGCACTCTGCATTTGTGACACTGTGGCTCTGTGACACTCTGTATTGTGGCACTCTGCATTGCACTGGCATTGGCACTCTGCATTGTGAAACTCTGTATTGTGGCACTCTGGCACTGTGGCATTCTGCATTGTTACACTGGCATGTGACACTCTGCATTGTGACACTACTCTCTGCATGTGACACTCTGCATTGTGACAATCTGGCACTCTGCATTGTGACACTCTGACATTGTGACACTCTGCATTACACTCTGGCACTGTGCACTCTGGCATTGTGACACTCTGCATTGTGACACTCTGCATTGTGACACTCTGCACTGTGTCACTCTTCATTGTGACACTTGGGCACTGTGGCACTCTGCATTGCGACACTCTGCATTGTGACACTCTGGCACTGTGGCACTCTGCATTGTGACACTCTGGCATTGTGGCACTCTGCATTATGGCACTCCGGCATTGTGACACTCTGCATTGTGACACTCTGGCACTGCGGCACTCTGCATTGTGACACTCTGCATTGTGACACCCTGCATTGTGACACTCTGGCATTGTGACACTCTGCATTGTGGCACTCCGACATTGTGACACTCTGCATTGTGACACTCTTCAGTGTGACACTCTGGCACTGTGGCACTCTGCATTGTGACACTCTGCACTGCGGCACTCTGCATTGTGACACTGTGGCTCTGTGACACTCTGTATTGTGGCACTCTGCATTGTGACACTGGCACTGTGGCACTCTGCATTGTGAAACTCTGTATTGTGGCACTCTGGCACTGTCACACTCTGCATTGTGGCACTCTGGCACTGTGGCACTCTGCATTGTTACACTCTGGCATTGTGACACTCTGCATTTCGACACTCTGACACTGTGGAACTCTGCATTGTGACACTCTGCATTGTGACAATCTGGCATTGTGGCACTCTGCATTGTGACACTCTGCATTGTGACACTCTGACTTTGTGGCACTCTGCATGATGGCACTCCGGCATTGTGACACTCTGCATTGCGACACTCTGGCATTGTGGCACTCTGCATTGTGACACTCTGCATTGTGACACTCTGGCATTGTGACAATCTGCATTGTGGCACTCTGCATTATGGCACTCCGGCATTGTGACACTCTGCATTGTGACACTCTGCATTGTGACACTCTGGCACTGTGGCACTCTTAATTGTGACACTTGGGCACTGTGGCACTCTGCATTGCGACACTGCATTGTGACACTCTGGCACTGTGGCACTCTGCATTGTGACGCTCTGGCATTGTGGCACTCTGCATTATGGCACTCCGGCATTGTGACACTCTGCATTCTGACACTCTGCATTGTGACACTCTTCATTGTGACACTCTGGCACTGTGGTACTCTGCATTGTGACACTCTGCATTGTGACACTCAGGCATTGTGACACTCTGGCACTGTGGCACTCTGCATTGTGGCACTCTGCATTGTGACACTCTGGCACTGTGGCAGTCTGCTTTGTGACACTCTGGCATTGTGGCACTCTGCATTGCGATACCCTGCATTGTGACACTGCATTGTGACACTGTATTGTGACACTCTGACACTGTGGCACTCTGCATTGAGAAACTCTGCATTGTGGCACTCTGCATTGTGACACTCTGGCACTGTGGCAGTCTGCTTTGTGGCACTCTGCATTGTGGCACTCTACATGACGACACTCTGGCATTGTGACACTCTGGAACTGTGGCACTGTGCATTGTGGCACTCTGGCATTGTGGCACTCTGCATTGTGACACTCTGGCATTGTGGCACTCTTCATTGTGACACTGGGGCACTGTAGCACTCTGCATTGCGACACTCTGCATTGCGACACTCTGCATTGTCACACTCTGGCACTGTGGCACTCTGCATTGTGGCACACTGCATTGTGGCACACTGCATTACGACAATGTGGCATTGTGACACTCTGCATTGTGGCACTCTGCATTGT
>WWNC01000383.1:0-25749 GCA_011125475.1 Melanerpes aurifrons | reverse complement strand
TCCCTTTATCTGATCGGAAGGCCAGATGGTCCTGTAGGCCTTTATCCTTTTCATCTTTCCAACACCAGGTCTTTCAAGATTTCCCATTCTGAGCTCTCTGTGTTATCAGAGCCATCCACTTAGACCATGTGGAGTCTGTGGCATGATGTGGTGTGGAACCTTTGCCTTTGAACATCCAATTCAAAACTGGTAATCTGGGAGCTAAGAGAAGTTGTGATTCAGTTCCAATCACTTCAGAAGATGCTTTTACTCCTTCATAGGCAGCTAGAAATTTCTTTCTCTGTTGGAGTATAATTAGCCTCTGAACCTCTGTAACCTCGACTCCAGAAACCAAGAGGTCGTCCACGTGTCTCACCTGAGCTTTTGCCACAAGCACCAGGTTGGACCATTGTCACTTGCAGCCGTGTACAAAATGTTCTTAATGTCTGGACCATCTCGGACAGGTCCCAGACCCATTGCTTGAATTACCTCTGCTTTATCTGGTCAAAGGCTGCTTGTTGTTCAGGTCCCCAGTGGAAATGGTTTCTTCGAGTCACATCATACAGAGGTTTCACAATCTGACTGTATCCAGGAATGTGCAGTCTCCAAATCCCACTATCCCCAAGAAACGTAGGGTCTCTTGCTTGTTTGTGGGACTTGCCATGGTAGAGACTCTATTTACCACATCCACTGGAATGTGTCAAGCGTCCATCCTGCCATCGCACTCCCAGAAACTGAATCTCTGTGGTAGGTCCTTTCACCTTGTCTCGCTTGATGGCAAAACCTGCATTCAGAAGAATGTCAATGATTTTGTTACCTTTCTCGAAGACTTCCTCAGCAGTTTTACCCCAGACGATGATATCATCGATGAACTGGATGTGTTCTGGAGCACCGCCTTCTCCAGAGCATCGTGGATCACTGCATGACAGATGCTTGAGCTGTGGATCCAGCCCATTGGCAGCCTGTTGAAAGTGTACTGATTCCTCTCCAGGTGAAAGCAACTGAGGCCTGCATTCCTCTGCTATGGGAATAGAGAAAATGCATTAGCAATGTCTATGGTAGCATACCATTTGGCCTCTTTGGATTCCAGCTCATACTGTAGCTCCATCATGTCTGGTACTGCTGCACTCATAGGTGGTGTCACTTCATTCAGGGCTCGGTAGTCCACTGTCAGATGCCAGTCTCCATTCTGCTTCCGCACAGGCCACACTGGACTGTTGAAAGGTGAATGAGTTTTGCTGACGACTTTCTGACTCTCCAACTGACGAAATCAGATTCTGAATGGGCAACAAAGAGTCACGGTTGGTTCTGTATTGTCTGTGATGCACAGTCTGAGAAGCAACCGCAATTTAATGTCCTGTATCTTATGTTGTCCCACAACTGCAGATTCATCAGAAAGTTCAGGTCTGGCAGATAGCTTCACTTTTTGTCCATCAATTTCTATTGAAGCTACTCCAAAAGCCCATTTGTAACCTCTAGGTCTTTGAAACGCCCTTCTCTCAGAAAATCAATTCCCAAAATACAAGGTGCATCAGGTCCGGTCACAACTGTATGCTTCCTCCATTGTTTACCAGTTAAACTTATATTAACCTCTACCTTACTTAACTCTTGAGATCCACCAGTGACTCCCAGAATAGTTATAGACTCTGATCCCTGATAATTTGATGGTATTATGGTGCACTGAGCTCCTGTGTCAACCAAGGCCCTGTACTTCCGAAAATTGTGAAGTGCCAGGCCACTGGATGTACACATCCCAATAGATTCTATTATCTCTGTTATCCCTCTCCTCCCCTGGCGGGAGGCAGGGCACCCCTAGTTATGGGGAACATGCGCACATGTGCATTGCACATAGTTTGCAGGGTTATAACTTTGCATGTTATAACTGGAGCCACTGTTGGAGCCATAAGAGTCGTTCTGGGGAACTGTGGAAGTAACAGCTACCCTTCTGGTATTGCTACCTCGGGTTCTGCCACTTTGCAATTCCCTCAGTCTCCTGAAAAGATTAGAAGTTGGTTGGCCATCCCAGCGGTTCATGTTCTCACCAAACTGATCACGCAGAGTTATCCAAATAGTTCTACGTGATTGCCTTGGTGGTCTGTTTTGGAATGACCTGTTTTGGAATGACCTCCTTGGAGGACGTGTATTCCTCACAGATGAAACTTGTATCCACCTGGAGGAAGAATTGAAATTATCCCTTTGTGCCAATTGGGTATATGGAATCTTTTCAACTCTCTTCATGCAATTCTGAATATCACCAGACATCGTTTTAATGGCTGAAACCAAAGAACCACGTGTCATGCTATCCTCCAATTGTCTCATTTGATCACTGAATTGGCCAACCGTAGGGAGAAGCTCCACCATAACTTCTTGACACAATTCTGCTTGCCAGAATGTTTGCATAATTGGAAGGAGCAAGTTTGATGATCTTTTTAGCAAGACCAATACCCTACAGGAATGTCATCAGGATTCAGAGTTTCATGTTCACCATAGAGTAGCTCTCTAACAGCAAATTCTCTCAAGCGCTTTAATTCCCTCATCTATGGTAGTCCAGGGTTTAGGATTCCATGGAAGATCATCTCGGGAAGGGTATCTCAGGGCAACCGCCATTAAAAGGCGTATCCACAGATTAACCTTACCGAGAGCTCTGCCTAGATGTCTATCTATTCCATTGTCCCTTGAGAGAGTTCCTAACTGAGCTGCTGACTTGTCTCCAACTGTTAGAGCTGGAGCACCTGTATCATAACACCTACTGAGCCAAGCTAGAACTGGTTCCTTATCTGCCCTGGTGAAATCTTTTACGGACATTACGCAATTCCTCCCGTGGAGAAGAACACTCCAAAATATCATCTTCTCTTCATCTCCCTGAATTCTTTGCCCATATAATCCTGCTGTCATTCTCCTAAGGGATCTCTTTAAGCTGAGAACCACCTTGCCAGCTGCTTTCCTAGCTTCATCTGTATCCTGCTTTGATCTCACTAGGTTAGCTAGATCTTTAAAACAAACCACCTCTTCCTCCTGAGCAGGATCTCTTAGAGTAGAGGGCCCCCTCACCAGGATCAGTCTCCAGCTCCTCTTCTTCTCCATCTTTGGCCTTTGCACCTCTAGTCTTTAAAGGAGCCACCTTAACTGGAGCTGTGTTTGAATTTACAGCCACCTTAATGGAAGCTGACAGGTCCTGAGATAAATCAGCTGCTGAGGGCAGTGACTTCCCGGTCCCACCGAGGATTGGGCGGAAGTGACGCTGCTCCGTTAATGGCCGACGGAGAAGAAGAAGGAGAAGGAGTAGGAGCCATGTTGATACTCAGCTGACGCCCTTGGCAGCTTGCTGGAATCAGCAAAGTCATTTAGAGCTGCTTTACCAATTAACTCTTTTAGCCTTCTTTTTAACTGACACAGAGTTCTCCACATTCCTCATCACTAGATGACTCTGGGACTGATCCAGAGCCACGGCGTTTTCTTTTGATCTAGTTTTAATAACAAAACAAGCTCTGGACACCTTTTCTCTCTCGCCACAGAGAGAACAGCAAATATGCAATCACCATCACCAGCAACAGATTTATACACATCAAATAAATCACCTTTGGATCCCAGGCATCACCTAAAGTTACTCTCTCCTCAGGTGGAATCTTAAAACCCTTTATCTCAATTGGGAGAGTGGTGGAGGTAACATTCCTGTATCTCACTGGCCATAGGAAATTAATACATTTTCCATACCATAATTTAACTCTATACATAACCCACATATAAATTGTCCGCACCAAATATTTACCCAGGTAATCCAAAATCAAACCCAAACAATATCTGTAAACCAGAGCCCCAAAAATTGAAAAGAATAATCGCTCCACAAACCACAAGACCTTCATGTTTGCTAATTCAGCTGGAAAACACTAAATCAATCAGGTAATAAATTAAACTAATTATCTGCCCCACGTTGGGTGCCAATAAAAAAAATGTGGTGGGTTGGAAGGGGTAAGGCCAAGAAGCCTCTTCCCTCCCCCCTGTAAGGTAAAAGGGAAAGAAAAATTGAAGGGAAAGGAAAAAAAACTCACCAGCTGAATTAGCAAAGCAGTGGAGCTATATTTACAAAGCAGTGTAGGGTTTTGCAGGGGAATATTTACAAATTTACAATATCTACAATATATACAAAGATATACAACAGAGTAACACAGAAATGAGAGTAACCCCCCTCGGCCGAGGGGGTTTCCCCACCTCCGTTTCTCCCTCTCTTCCCCCTTTCCCCAGAATAGTTCGGAAAAGAAGGGAGAAAGAAGAAAGAAAGAAGTTAAAAGCAGTTTGTGTTAATTGGAAGCAGTTAATACAGGCCTGGCTTTATCTTATCTCCAAGGCCGAAAGTCTTGGCAGAAAGCCCAGCACAGCAAGAGAGTTGCTGCCCTGTGGAAAAGGCGGAAGCAAGACTGACAGAGAAGTGCTCGGGAGTGCCCAGATATTTTCTCCTCACTCCCAGTTCAGAAGGTGCTTCCTCCCACTTCACCAATGAAAATTAGTTTAGACTATTCCTTTCCGCTTAGCCAACTTCCAGTCCACCATATTCCCTTTCTTAAGGGAGACCGCCAACTTGACCACAGCTCTCCTGCCACATCCTACCTCAGGAAAATCTGGCTAATTATGGTCTCTATCTGCCTAGTCTTTTGTGTGTTTTGTGTTCATTGCGGTGTCCTATGTGCAGATCTTCCAGGGCAGTGCTGAGGATCCCCCTCTCAGCAGGGACGCCACAAAGCCTTTGCCTGCCTCCCTCCCCTACACCTGGCCGTGATCTTCCTGTTTATCACCACTGCCTTCTTTTGCTGACCTGAAGCCCACTTCCATCTCCTCTCTCCTTTCTGGAACCTGATTGTGTCAGTTCTGGCACTCCAGTGGTTTGCCTCCGCAGTGGAACCCTCTCATCTACAGCCTGAGGAACCAGGAGCTCAAAGGCTGCCCTGGAGCAAACTGGTCACTGGATGGTTTCAGAAAGCAATAAACTCTTTGTCTTCTCCTGCAGGCAGCTCTGGATGTCACTCAGTGCAGGCCCAGCTCTGGCTGCTCAAATTTTTGTTGTTGTGGTAGGATTTTTGCTTTTGGCAATGTTGTCTAATGCTGCTTCTCTCTGCTTTGGCATTTCTGACTGGAGGATTTATGTTGCTGTGATCCTTTGTTTGGTTAATCAAAATGAAAGAGCCTTTCAATAACATTTTTTTCCTGGGTTCCTTCCTCCAGGAATTTTTCTGGAGCTTCAGGGACATCTCTCTCTGTGCAGAGGTGGGAGGGGCAGAGTCCCAGCACAGCAGCACTGCCAGGGAGAAGCAGTACTTGCTGCACCCCTGGTCCTAGTACAAACTGCTCCTCATTCCACTACTAACTGATCCTGTGTCTCTCTCCCATACCAACCTCCATCCATCACAGTGACAATTTTCCATTTGCCTGCCTTCCACTGCAGTGTGGCCACTTCACAGTGTGCAAACTGGAGACTCCTGTTCCCATCCCACTAGATGCTGGGCCTCATCTCAGTCCAGGCATGGTCTCTAGCCCTCCACATACATACTCTGGTCTTGTCCCAAATAAAGCAGAAAGTCCTCCTGATGTCATCAGCACAGTTTTAAGAGACAGCAGAACAAACTGCAACCCTGTTTCTGTCCCACTATCAACTGAATCTCACCCTGTGCTGAGAGAGGATATTTTGAACCCACACCCAGTACAGGCTGTGTCCTACCCTCAGCAAAGACTATATAATTTTGAACTGCTCCCAGTACAGCTAAGGCCTCCTCCCAGAACAAACTGGATCACCTTGCCTTCTCCCACTACTACCTCCTGTCCTATCCCAGTACAAATGCATCTCCAGGCCTCCTGCTGCCCAGCTGCATCCAGTGCAGCACAAACTGGACACCCCTTCTTGCCCTCACAGTACTGTTTGGGCCTTGTGTCCAAACGAGGACCCTTTAACACTCCCAGAGTGCACATTAGAGCCTTCTCACAAAATGAGGCTGGATTTCTTTATCCTCTCAATATAGGTCATGGTACGCTTGTGTAAAGTACACTCCCTTGAGGTTCCCTCTCTAAGTACAGTCCAGCAAAATTCGGGATCCCCTGGCTCCATTCCAGTACAGTCTGGCCCTTTATCCCATTGCAAACTCTTGATCCTTTTAACCCCATGCCAGTACAGATCCAGCCCAGTCTCAAAGTACAAACTGAATGTCCTGAATTGCTCACTCTTGCAGAGATGTGTTCTTGTCCCATCAGTAGCTCAGGATCCATTTTTAATATCTCCCCAGTACAGTCTGGAGGCCTATCCCAGTACAAATCGCTTCCCTGACTCCATCCCAGTGCCAGACTGGGCCCCATCCTGGAACAAGGCTGCCCCAGGAGCCGGCTGTGGAGTCTCTTTCTCTATGGACATGTCTAAGAGCCCACCTGCATGTGATCCTCTGTGATCTGCTCTAGGTGACCCTGCTCTGGCAAAGATTGGGCTGGATGATCTTTAGAGGTCCTTTCCAGCCCATAACATTCTGTGTGATTCTGTGCGTTGCCCTCCCTGTACAAACTGAATCTCTTTAATGTCTCCTTGTTTTTCCCTTCCCTTATCTGTACCTATTCTTTCCTTCCCTTTTTCTCTCGATTGGGGAAAGGAGGAAGCGATTTAGAGGTGGTTCTCAGCCTTGCCCCCATCTGAGCTCCTAAATCCCAGCTAAGGCTCAAACAAACACAGTATTTTTGGCATTGGCAACATGGAGCTTGGAAAGTGTACTATTCTCTTTGGAAAGCAATACTTTGTCTGAAAGAACTTGGCATTGAGGCCTTGCCCTTTACCGCAGCCCTCAACAGATCCCCAGCCCAAGCTGTGTGACTCAGAGCTGGTCCTCACCTGGGCACTACCCAGCACCCTCAGCAGGACACCAAAGTGTGGATGACGGAGATAGGAATCAATATTGCTGACCAATATGATTGAGTCGTGTTCCTTTATTGTTCCAGTGTTGCAGGCCGATGGTGCAGGCCTGAGGTGCAGGCCTATGGAGCAGGCCTGTAGTGCAAGTATAGCACAGTAAAGTAAGGAAGAACAGGAGACAGGAAAGGCAGAAGTGCGTAGCAAGGCAACTGCTACAACTTATATAAACTCGGAGTGCCCTGTTGGCATAGCTCCATTGGTTCCCTCTGAGTGACCACACATTGCACTATTACAGATTATTGGCCCAACTACTAATGACACAACGAGGTTGTTGATGCAGGTGCATGTCCTGTTGTCCCAAGATAACTGTCCATGTTTATAGCTACCAGTGTCTTGTTTTAGTCACATGCTGCAGGCACAGCACTGTTTTGCTCCACTGCTAGCTGGCTCTGCATTTATGCTGAGCATGGCCTGCCACCATGTCAGGCTCTAGGCCTGCACTGCCAGATTGCTCACACTGCTCGTCGCTGGCATTGCCACAGAGCAGCATCTCTATCATTAACCACACCACATGGTAAGTTATTAATTTGTAGATCTGGGTCCAAAAGCTCCAGCCAAACACCCATGCAAAAGTTTGGAACATCTTATTCTTCAAAACTGACATCTCTACTTCCAATCCTTTTCTTTCAGACAAAGTATTGCTTTCCAAAGAGAATATTAATTTCCAAGCTCCATGTTGCAATGCCAAAAATACTGTGTTTGTTTGAGCCTTAACTGGGATTTAGGAGCTCAGATGGGGGCAAGGCTGAGAACCACTTCCCCAATCCCGCTTCCTCTTTCCCAATCGAGAGAAAAAGGGAAGGGGAAAGAATAGGTACAGATAAGGGAAGGGGAAAAACAAGGAGACATTAAAGAGATTCAGTTTGTACAGGGAGGGCAACCACAGAATCACAGAATGTTATGGGCTGGAAAGGACCTCTAAAGATCATCCAGTCTAACCCCCTGCCAGAGCAGGGTCACCTAGAGCAGATCACAGAGGATCACATGCAGGTGGGCCTTGAATATGTCCAGAGAAAGAGACTCCACAGCTGCCCTGGGCAGCCTGTTCCAGATGGGGCCCAGTCTGCACTGGGATGGAGTCAGGGAAGCGATTTGTACTGGGATAGGCCTCAGACTGTACTGGGAGATATTAAAATGATCCTGTTACTGATGGGACAAGAACACATCTCTGCAAGAGTGGGGGCAATTCAGGACATTCAGTTTGTACTGAGACTGGGCTAGATCTGTACTGGCATGGGGTTAAAAGGATCAAGTTTGCAATGGGATAAGGGCCAGACTGTACTGGAATGGAGCCAGGGGATCCCAATTTTACTGGACTGTACTTAGAGAGGGAACCAAGGGAGTGTATTTACAATAAGCATTGCCAGACCTATATTGAGAGGGGATAAAGAAATCCAGCCTATTTTGTGAGAAGGCCTAATGTGCACTTGGGAGTGTTAAAGGGTCCCTGTTTGGACACAAGGCTCAAACAGTACTGTGAGGGCAAGAAGGTGTCCAGTTTGTGCTGCAATGGATGCAGTCAGTCCTAGCAGGAGGCCTGGAGATGCATTTTGTACTGGGATGGGACAGAGGTAGTAGTGGGAGAAGGCAAGGTGATCCAGTTTGTTCTGGGAGGAGGCCATAGCTGTACTGGGAGCAGTTCAAATTATATAGTCTTTACTGGGAAGGGACACAGCCTGTACTGGGTGTGGGTTCAAAATATCCTCTCAGCACAGGGTGAGATTCAGTTGATAGTGGGACAGAAACAGGGTTACCAGTTTGTTCTGGGTTGTCTCTTAAACTGTGCTGGGATGACATCAGGAGGATCAGTTTATTTTGGGACAAGACCAGGTATGTATGTGGAGGGTTAGAGACCATGCCTGGACTGAGATGAGGCCCAGTATCTAGTGGGATGGGAACAGGGTCTCCAGTTTGCACTGTGAAGTGGCCACACTGCAGTGGAAGGAGGCAGGGTATGAAAATTGTCCTGTGATGGATGGAGTTGGTATGGGAGAGAGACACAGGATCAGTTAGTAGTGGAATGAGGAGCAGTTTGTACTAGGACCAGGGGTCCAGCAAGTACTGCTTCTCCCTGGCAGTGCTGCTGTGCTGGGACTCCTTGCCCCTCCACCTCTGCACAGAGGAGATGTCCCTGAAGCTCCAGAAAATTCTTGGAGGAAGGAACCCAGGAAAAAAAAATGTTATTGAAAGGCTCTTTATTTTGATTAACCAAACAAGGATCACAGCTCCCCCAACATAAATCCTCAGTCAGAAATGCAAAGCAGAGAGAAAAGTGATGACAACATTGCCAAAAGTAAAAATCCACCACAAACAACAAAATTTGAGCAGCCAGGCTGGGCCTGCACTGAGTGACATCAGAACTGCTCTGCAGGAGAAGACAAAGAGTTTATTGCTTCTGAAACCATCCAGTGACCAGTTTGCTCAGGGCAGCCTTGAGCTCCTGGTTCCTCAGGCTGTAGATGAGAGGGTTCACTGCTGGAGGCACCACTGAGTACAGAACTGACACAATCAGGTTCCAGAAAGGAGAGGAGATGGAAGTGGGCTTCAGGTCAGCAAAGAAGGCAGTGGTGATAAACAGGAAGATCACAGCCAGGTGAGGGAGGCAGGTGGCAAAGGCTTTGTGGCGTCCCTGCTGAGAGGGGATCCTCAGCACTGCCCTGAAGATCTGCACATAGGACACCGCAATGAACACAAAACACACAAAGACTAGGCAGATAGAGACCATAATAAGCCAGATTTTCCTGAGGTAGGATGTGGAGCAGGAGAGCTGTGGCCGGTTGACGGTGTCCCCTTAAGAAAGGGAATATGGTGGACGGAAGTTGGTAAACGGAAGGAATAGTCTAAACTAATTTTCATTGGTGAAGTGGGAGGAAGCACCTTCTGAACTGGGAGTGCAGGAGAAAATATCCTGGGCACTCCGGGAACTTTATCTTCAGTCTTGCTTCCGCCTTTCCACAGGGCAGCAACTCTCTGGCTGTGCTGGGCTTTCTGCCAAGACTTTGGCCTTGGAGATAAGATAACCAGACCTGTATTAACTGCTTCCAATTAACACAAACTGCTTTTAACTTCTTTCTTTCTTCTTTCTCCTTCTTTTCCGAACTATTCTGGGGAAAGGGGGGAAGAGAGGGGAGAACGGAGGTGGGGAATCCCCTCTGCCGAGGGGGCTTACTCTCATTTCTGTGTTACTCTGTTGTATATCTTTGTATATATTGTAGATATTGTAAATTTGTAAATATTCCCCTGCAAAATCCTACACTGCTTTGTAAATATAGCTCCACTGCTTTGCTAATTCGGCTGGTGAGTTTTTTTTTCCTTTCCCTTCAATTTTTCTTTCCCTTTACTTACAGGGGGGAGGGAAGAGGCTTCTTGGCCTCACCCCTTCCAAACCACCACATTTTTTTTATTGGCGCCCAACGTGGGGCAGATAATTAGTTTAATTTATTACTTGATTGATTTGGTGTTTTTCAGCTGAATTAGCAAACATGAAGGTCTTGTGGTTTGTGGAGCGATTATTCTTTTCAATTTTTGGGGCTCTGGTTTACAGATATTGTTTGGGTTTGAATTTGGATTACCTGGGCAAATATTTGGTGCGGACAATTTATATGTGGATTATGTATAGAGTTAAATTATGGTATGGAAAATGTATTAATTTCCTATGGCCAGTGAGATACAGGAATGTTACCTCCACCACTCTCCCAATTGAGATAAAGGGTTTTAAGATTCCGCCTGAGGAGAGAGTAACTTTAGGTGATGCCTGGGATCCAAAGGTGATTTATTTGATGTGTATAAATCTGTTACTGGTGATGGTGATTGCATATTTACTGTTCTCTCTGCGGCGAGAGAGAAAGGTGTCCAGAGCTTGTTTTGTTATTAAAACTAGATCAAAAAGAAAACGCCGTGGCTCTCGATCAGTCCCAGAGTCATCTAGTGATGAGGAAGGTGGAGACTCTCTGTCAGTTAAAAAGAAGGCTAAAAAGTCAATTGGTAAAGCAGCTCTAAATGACTTTGCTGATTCCAGCAAGCTGCCAAAGGCGTCAGCTGGTATCAACATGGCTCCCACTCCTTCTCCTTCTTCTTCTTCTCCATCGGCCATTAACGGAGCAACGTCACTTCCGCCCAATCCCTCGGTGGGACCGGAAGTCACTGCCCCAGCAGCTGATTTACCTCAGGACCTGTCAGCTTCCATTAAGGTGGCTGTAAATTCAAACACAGCTCCAGTTAAGGTGGCTCCTTTAAAGACTAGAGGTGCAAAGGCCAAAGATGGAGAAGAAGAGGAGCTGGAGACTGATCCTGGTGAGGGGCCCTCTACTCTAAGAGATCCTGCTGAGGAGGAAGAGAAGGTTTGTTTTAAAGATCTAGCTAACCTAGTGAGATCAAAGCAGGATACAGATGAAGCTAGGAAAGCAGCTGGCAAAGGTGGTTCTCAGCTTAAAGAGATCCTTAGGAGAATGACAGCAGGATTATATGGGCAAAGACTTCAGGGAGACGAAGATGAAGATGATATTTTGGAGTGTTCTTCTCCACGGGAGGAATTGAGTGATGTCCGTAAAGATTTCACCAGGGCAGATAAGGAACCAATTCTAGCTTGGCTCAGTAGGTGTTATGATACAGGTGCTCTGGCTCTAACAGTTGGAGACAAGTCAGCAGCTCAGTTAGGAACTCTCTCAAGGGACAATGGAATAGATAGACATCTAGGAAGAGCTCTCGGTAAGGTTAATCTCTGGATACGCCTTTTAATGGCGGTTGCTCTGAGATACCCTTCCCGAGATGATCTTCCATGGAATCCGAAACCCTGGACTACCATAGATGAGGGAATTAAGCGCTTGAGAGAATTTGCTGTTAGAGAGCTACTCTATGGTGAACATGAAACTCTGAATCCTGATGACATTCCTGTGGGTATTGGTCTTGCTAAAAAGATCATCAAACTTGCTCCTTCCAATTATGCAAACATTCTGGCAAACAGAATTGTGTCAAGAAGTTATGGTGGAGCTTCTCCTACGGTTGGCCAATTCAGTGATCAAATGAGACAACTGGAGGATAGCATGACACGTGGTTCTTTGGTTTCGGCCATTAAAACGATGTCTGGTGATATTCAGAATTGCTTAAGAGAGTTAAAAGATTCCATATACCAATTGGCACAAAAGGATAATTTCAATTCTTCCTCCAGGTGGATACAAGTTTCATCTGTGAGGAATACACGTCCTCCAAGGAGGTCATTCCAAAACAGGTCATTCCAAAACAGACCGCCAAGGCAATCACGTAGAACTATTTGGATAACTCTGCGTGATCAGTTTGGTGAGAACATGAACCGCTGGGATGGCCAACCAACTTCTAATCTTTTCAGGAGACTGAGGGAATTGCAAAGTGGCAGAACCCAAGGTAGCAATACCAGAAGGGTAGCTGTTACTTCCACAGTTCCCCAGAACAACTCTTATGGCTCCAACAGTGGCTCCAGTTATAACATGCAAAGTTATAACCCTGCAAACTATGTGCAATGCACATGTGCACATGTTCCCCATAACTAGGGGTGCCCTGCCTCCCGCCAGGGGGAGGTGAGGGATAACAGAGATAATAGAATCTATTGGGATGTGTACATCCAGTGGCCTGGCACTTCACAATTTTGGAAGTACAGGGCCTTGGTTGACACAGGAGCTCAGTGCACCATAATACCATCACATTATCAGGGATCAGAGTCTATAACTATTCTGGGAGTCACTGGTGGATCTCAAGAGTTAAGTAAGGTAGAGGTTAATATAAGTCTAACTGGTAAACAATGGAGGAAGCATACAGTTGTGATCGGACCTGACGCACCTTGTATTTTGGGAATTGATTTTCTGAGAGAAGGGCGTTTCAAAGACCCTAGAGGTTACAAATGGGCTTTTGGAGTAGCTTCTATAGAAATTGATGGACAAAAATTGAAACTGTCTGCCAGACCTGAACTTTCTGATGAATCTGCAGTTGTGGGACAACATAAGATACAGGACATTAAATTGCCGGTTGCTTCTCAGACTGTGCATCACAGACAATACAGAACCAACCGTGACTCTTTGTTGCCCATTCAGAATCTGATTTGTCAGTTGGAGAGTCAGAAAGTCATCAGCAAAACTCATTCACCTTTCAACAGTCCAGTGTGGCCTGTGCAGAAGCAGAATGGAGACTGGCGTCTGACGGTCGACTACCGAGCCCTGAATGAAGTGACACCACCTATGAGTGCAGCAGTGCCAGACATGATGGAGCTACAGTATGAGCTGGAATCCAAAGAGGCCAAATGGTATGCTACCATAGACATTGCTAATGCATTTTTCTCTATTCCCATAGCAGAGGAATGCAGGCCTCAGTTTGCTTTCACCTGGAGAGGAATCCAATACACTTTCAACAGGCTGCCAATGGGCTGGATCCACAGCTCAAGCATCTGTCATGCAGTAATCCACGATGCTCTGGAGAAAGGCGGTGCTCCAGAACACATCCAGTTCATCGATGATATCATCATCTGGGGTAAAACTGCTGAGGAAGTCTTCGAGAAAGGTAACAAAATCATTGACATTCTTCTGAATGCAGGTTTTGCCATCAAGCGAGACAAGGTGAAAGGACCTACCACAGAAATTCAGTTTCTGGGAGTGCGATGGCAGGATGGACGCCGACACATTCCAGTGGATGTGGTAAACAGAGTCTCTACCATGGCAAGTCCCACAAACAAGCAAGAGACCCTACGTTTCTTGGGGATAGTGGGATTTTGGAGACTGCACATTCCTGGATACAGTCAGATTGTGAAACCTCTGTATGATGTGACTTGAAAGAGAAACCATTTCCACTGGGGACCTGAACAACAAGCAGCCTTTGACCAGATAAAGCAGGAGGTAATTCAAGCAATGGGTCTGGGACCTGTCCGAGATGGTCCAGACATTAAGAACATTTTGTACACGGCTGCAAGTGACAATGGTCCAACTTGGTGCTTGTGGCAAAAAGCTCCAGGTGAGACACGTGGATGACCTCTTGGTTTCTGGAGTCGAGGTTACAGAGGTTCAGAGGCTAATTATACTCCAACAGAGAAGGAAATTCTAGCTGCCTATGAAGGAGTGAAAGCATCTTCTGAAGTGATTGGAACTGAATCACAACTTCTCTTAGCTCCCAGATTACCAGTTTTGAATTGGATGTTCAAAGGCAAAGGTTCCACACCACATCATGCCACAGACTCAACATGGTCTAAGTGGATGGCTCTAATAACACAGAGAGCTCGAATGGGAAATCTTGAAAGACCTGGTGTTGGAAGATGGGAAAAGGATAAAGGCCTACAGGACCATCTGGCCTTCTGATAAGATAAGGGATACCTGCAGGACTGCCTGGCACCCTGCCAAGATAAGGAATGCCACAGAACATGATGGATGTAGCTGAATTATCATGAAGTGTCACAAGGGCACTGTAGTCATGTAATCGTGAGGGTCGTAAAACAAGTAGGGGGCTTATCCAAACAAGATGTGTGTGGCCTGCTGAACTAGGATGTTAAAACTGCAGGAGGTGGGATTGACATGTAACCTGTAACCAGTAATATGTTACCAAGTAGACATAGTGATAGCAAACTGTATATAAGATGTGTCTGATGCTCAATAAAGTTGGATTCCGCTGATCACATTGGTCGTTGTAGCGGCCCCTTCTTGCAACAAATGGTGGAGAATGCGGGCATGCTAATGAAGATAAAGGCTAGAGTCTAAGAAGTTCTTTGGGACTTGGGAGATTCGGAGTAAGCCTGGAGGCAAGAAGAAGGCCGGCCCGGGATAGCAGTACCGGAGGCTGCAAGAAAAGGGAAGACAGCCTTGAAGCCGAAGACGCTGTAGAGCTGGGAACTGCTTAAACGAGGACTGTGCGCACAGGTATTGAAGTTTAAATACGGATATGGATAGGTAGGCAGCGTATTTAAGTGCTTTTAGAAAAGCGACAGTGTAAGTTAAATTTTAAAAAGGAGTTGGTGCCGTTGTTAAGCTATGCAGAAGAGTTAGGAGCAAAGGCAGCTGGTAAGCAGAAAATTAGAGAAACACTGCGCCGGTGGGTCAAAAGGGCAGCCGGCAAGCAGGAAAGGCTCCGCACCTTGGATGCACTTACAGAAGTGATCCAGCCAAGATACGCTGCCGATACCTCTGGAAAAGCTGCAAAACAGTGCAGACTGACGGTAAATATGGAGAGGCAAGCGGCGTATGATTTACTTAAGTGCTTTTTAGAAAAGCGAGGATGTAAGTTGGATTTTAAAAGGGAGTTAGTACCCCCGTTAGAATATGCAGAGGAGGAATTTCCTCTGTCGCCTCACTCTTCTGAGTTGGCGAAGGGTGAAGAAGTTGTGGAGACAAAGGGAGTAAAGAGGGAAGAGGTTAACGATGATTTAGGACAAAGAAACAGAGATTATTGGAGAAGGGTTGCAGAGCATTTACACGAGAAGGGAGATGAAGAAGGAGAATGGTGTAAGTTAGGAGATAAGCTTTTTGACAAACTGTGGGACTGGGTTACCATCAAGCTGCAAAAGCCGTGGCGAGAATGCATAAACTGTGATAAAACCTATGAACTGGAACAGCGAGCGGCTGCTGCAGTTAGAGCAACTTTGTCAGGACGAGATGCAGCACCAGGTGTATCTGAGTCGCAGCTGAAAGATGTGTTTGAGAACTATCGACCGATCGACCGGGGCCGCCCCCGATACATCTTGCGGCGACCACACTGTTTACCAGCCGTCACCACTGCCGTTCGCACACAGCGGGGAAAAAGCCGGAAAAAGGCAGCTCAGTGTGTTCGACCCCTTTTATCAACACCTTCCTCTAACGTCGCCAGCGAGGGCTCGGATTCGGAAGACAACACCGGCAGCAAGGAATTCAAACAGCACCGACTTTGCTTTACGGCCCCTCTTAGAAAAACTGGAGCGCTTGGAGGCTCGCGATTACAGCGTTCCTACCACCGCACTCCTCCCGCGAGCCCTGCCGGCCCCCGCGGATACCGACGGCTCCGATCAAGGCGGTACCGGCTGACGCACCACCGACACCGACAGCACCGACAGTAGCAGCGGCCCAGCAGCGGCCACGACGGCGGCGGAGCAGCGGTCGCGGCAGCAGCCCCCACCCCTTTCCCCCGCAGCGGCCTTAGCTGCACTACTCTGCTGTGATTTAAAGCAACAGTACTCATTTTGTCATTTCTGATTGTAATGTCTTTCAGAGATTTGTTATTTAGAGTTTTGTTAAGTTTTTCTAATAAGCATAATGAATAAGTAAGCATTTGGTATTTGCAGGTACTTGGTACATAGTAATTGCAGTAAGGTGTAAGTACTTTGTAATGAGTTTACATTGTATGATTTTCTTTTGGTTCGAACCTTTTTTTTAATTGGGTGCCTATAGGTATTTCAAAGGAGCTCCATGTAATATAGTTAAGGAATGTATAAACAGGTTTTAATTTTGGAAAGTGTTTTTTAGTTAACGTAACAATTTTATTTCTTTTTAGACACTGATTTGATGGATTAATTTTAACATAGTTTTTTAAGGTTTTAAGGATTTTTGGTATTAGCATAAGTTAAGGTTTGTAGTAAATAGGTATTAATTTTAACAACTATTCCTTCACTAATGTGCAGAAGAATCAAAACTAAGAGGAAACAGCATTTCCCATGAAGTCGAACATCGATCACAATAACTGTTATGATAATCTGGGGTCAAAAGCATCAATCAAAAAATTTGTCCTGAATGCTGAATCTGAAAATAGGCAGTTTGGGCTGGTAAATACAGAAAACCTATTTTGTGGTGAGGAAAAGGATTTAAATCCCCATGGAAAATTACTGAAAGGGATTGGCATAAGTGGGAAATAAAGACTAGAGAAATTTTAGTTGGGAAATATCAGGAATAATTAAAAGGATTAGTAAAAGGAAAAGTAAGAGACATAGGATTTTGAGAGAAGAGGAATTGAAATAACAAAAGCACAATGGGAAATGGTAAATGAACTAACCAAAGAAGTAGAGAAGAGACTCCAAATGGAATTTTGAAGTGGGTTAAGGAATTAAAATCTGTAGGGCTCCTGAAGAATGTAACTGCTGCCGAGAAGAAAAAACACCTGGCTGCTGGTTGCACCCAGTAGGCTAAGGAGGCAGAGTTAACATATACTGGTGGAGCCTAATCTTGATCCTAACCCTATTTTTGTATAAGGAGTCCAATCAAGATCAAAAACCATGTTCCCATGTGTGGATAAATTCTCTTCTAATATTAGTAATGATAGGTAGGTTGAAAGGCCATTATGGAGCTAAGATTATAACATCATCTGAAGTAAAGGTATCAGAACAGATGAACCTAGTCATGATCCAGTTAAAGAAGTATTGAAAAATTTACAAATTTTAACACAAATCAATGGTGACAAAAAGAAAAAGGGGAGGGAAAGAGAGAATACCCCATAGCAAAAATAAAAAGTTTTTTTAATGGTACCAATAAGAGATCAGTATTACTAGGATGAGCAAAAACACATTATTATGGGTAATTTTATATTGGGCAAAGCAATGAAGTTCTTTTGCTCTTGCTGTTTGCCTGCAAGTTTTTCTGTCTGTGAAGCTAGAGCCTGGCCAGATCTACCTTTACAGATTAAAGAAATCTTGCTATTATTAAACAATTTATGATTTTTGACCATCCTAGAGAAAATAAAAATGCAACATACCCCTAAAGCAGATTGTAAAACAGTGTTAAGGATTGCGTTTATGTTTGAATTTTTTGTAATGTGTTTAGGCATAATCAAGTATTTTTTGTTATTAAGAGGAGTGAAATGCAAAGATCAAAACTATTAAGATCTAAATTCCTTTTTTATCACTTAGTCTCAATGCATAAGCATGTTCAAGAACTGGAATAGAGAGTAACACATTTGCAGATTGATAATAATGGTTAGTTTAAAGAATTGTTTAACACTTAGGGCTGTATATCATAATTGCTTAATGATTGTATAATTAGAGAAAATGTTTGTATGGATTTAAATGTTAACTCCTCAGTTTGTTGTAATTTTAAATAGTTACAGGAAAAGTAAAAATCAATTATAGCACAAAATACATTTTAATGTTAGGTTATAAAAACAAAAGAGGGGAATTCAGGTATTATGTTATAAGAAAGAATAGTTAAAGCATACTATGTTCTCAAATTTCCACTTTATATGTGATTTTAAATATGATTTAACAAAACTTAGAGAGGATGTAAGAATTATGGAAGTTTTAGCTAGGAGAAACTTGAAATAAAAAGAAACAGCATTAGGCCAACGGTGAGCATTAATAGGACCCAGTACCTTTCCTTAGCAGAAACAAAACACCTTATGGGGTCCTTGACTCAAGCTTTAAAGAAAACGGGGGAAAAGAGGTCAGGAGAGTGTACAGACCTGAGTATTGGAATGGGTCTTTCCATCCTTACAACCACAACATACCATTTTTCAAACAATTTTTGAAGGTGCTCTCATTAAGACTGCACCTTTGCAAAATAAGATCCTAGGCTGGATGTTGCAGCAATTGTGGGTTGGTATACCAAAATAGAAGGAGTAACCAAGTGTGGGTGCTCTGACAGTATTTACAGACGCAGGGAAGCATTCCCAAAAAGCTGCAGTGACTTGGCAAGATAAGAGTATTAGCCAGTGGATACATGTGATGTTAGAGGCAGAACCACAGGACTCACTTCAAACTTTGGAATTGTTGGCAGTGTTGTGGGAATTACAGCATTGGAGGAGCCAACCTCTTAATAATAGTGTCAGATTCCATGTATGTTACAGGGGTTGTACAGCGGATAGAGGATGCCCTGATTAAAGATGTAACAAATAAGAGATTATATGAGTTAATGTTGAGGTTACAGCAAGCCATAAGATGTAGGTCAGCACCATATTGTGTTTTGCATATTAGAAGTCATAAGTTTGATGTTGGCCTGGGAGAAGGAAACGCTCAAGCAGATAAGCTGGTATCCTTATCTGTACCAGTCTCAGCCTCAGTAAAGGCTCAAGAAGCACATATGACCTTTCATCAAAATGCAAAAGGGGTGGCCAAGGAAGCATTGCGCTTTTTGTTTATTGTTATTATTATTATTATAAGCTGCACGAATAATATTTAGATGTGTAATGAAACAGTTTGATCGTTTTACTGAATCTTTTGTAGTTGTTAAAGAAAACAGGGGAGATGTTGGAAGATGGGAAAAGGATAAAGGCCTACAGGACCATCTGGCCTTCTGATAAGATAAGGGATACCTGCAGGACTGCCTGGCACCCTGCCAAGATAAGGAATGCCACAGAACATGATGGATGTAGCTGAATTATCATGAAGTGTCACAAGGGCACTGTAGTCATGTAATCGTGAGGGTCGTAAAACAAGTAGGGGGCTTATCCAAACAAGATGTGTGTGGCCTGCTGAACTAGGATGTTAAAACTGCAGGAGGTGGGATTGACATGTAACCTGTAACCAGTAATATGTTACCAAGTAGACATAGTGATAGCAAACTGTATATAAGATGTGTCTGATGCTCAATAAAGTTGGATTCCGCTGATCACATTGGTCGTTGTAGCGGTCCCTTCTTGCAACAACCTGGTCTAGTGGAGGTGATCTCAAGTTGGCCTGAAGGCATCAACTGTGCTAAACCTCCAGAGGAGAAAGTAACTCGTGCTGAGGAAGCTCCTCCTTACAATGACCTTTCTGATGATGAAAAGAAATATGCTTTGTTCACAGACGGTTCCTGTCGTCTTGTTGGAAACAAGCGAAGGTGGAAGTCTGCAGTGTGGAGTCCAACACGCCGAGTTGCAGAGGCGAAAGATGGTGAAGGAGAATCCAGTCAGTTCGCAGAGGTAAAAGCTGTCCAGCTAGCTCTCGACGTAGCTGAACGTGAGAGATGGCCAAAGCTTTATCTCTACACCGACTCATGGATGGTAGCCAATGCTCTATGGGGTTGGCTAAAGAACTGGAAGAAGAGTGGTTGGCAGAGAAAAGGAAAACCCATTTGGGCAGCCAACCTGTGGCAGGACATTGCTGATCGAATCGAGAGAATTCCAGTGAAAGTGAGACACATCGATGCTCACATTCCTAAGAGCAAAGCTACTGAGGAACAGCAACACAACCATCAGGCAGATCTAGCTGCAAGAGTTTCTCAAGTAGACATGGACTCTAATCTTGATCTCGACTGGAAACACCGAGGTGAGATATTAGCTCGGTGGGCTCACGATTCGTCAGGACATCAAGGCAGAGATGCAACATACCAATGGGCTCATGACAGATCCATAGACATTTCCATGGATGCTATCACACAAGTCATCCATGACTGTGACATTTGTGCTGCTATTAAGCAGGCAAAACGACTTAAGCCCTTGTGGTATGGTGACAGATGGTCCAAGTACAAGTATGGTGAAGCTTGGCAGATTGACTACATCACTCTACCACGTTCTCGTTCTGGTAAGCAATACGTGCTTACTATGGTAGAGGCAAACACTGGATGGTTGGAAACTTATCCAGTTCCACATGCAACTGCACGCAACACCATTCTCGGTCTGGAGAGACAGATCCTGTGGAGACACGGAACTCCAGAGAGGATTGAGTCAGACAACGGAACTCATTTCAAGAACAACCTTGTAAAGAACTGGGCCAAAGAGCACGGTATTGAGTGGATATTCCACATTCCCTACTATGCACCAGCTTCAGGGAAGATTGAACGCTACAACGGTTTGTTGAAGACCACTCTTAAAGCCATGGGGGGTGGATCTTTGAAAAACTGGGAAAAACATTTAGCACAAGCAACCTGGCTGGTAAATAGTAGAGGTTCAGTGAACCGAGCTGAACCTGCACATTCAGATTTGCTACGGAAAGTAGAAGGCGATAGAGTTCCTGTTGTTAGAGAAAAGAACCTGTTAGGTAAAACTGTTTGGGTATTTTCTCCCTCAGGAGAGGCTAAACCTGTCTGAGGGGTGGTTTCAGCTGAAGATCTGGGTCACACTTATTGGGTAATGCAAGAGAATGGTGAAATTCAGTGTATTCCACAAAGAAATTTAACTTTAGCTGAAAGAGTTTAATTTCAAACTGTTGTACAGCTACATCACGTCCAAAGGAAGGATCTAAGGTGCACGAACCCTGAGAACCCTGAGAGCCCTGAGTCAACTGAGAATCCCTGTTTCCCTTTTTCTTCACTTCGTCTGTGAAGAGACAAACTGTTTTCCATTTTTCTTGTTTCCTGATTTTCTTGGACTTCTGAATCATCTACACCTGAGTATAGCCAGAATGGACTATGGACTTTACTTACGAACTGTAAATATTGTTTTAGATTGGGATGGACAGTATGAACAGCCAATGAAATTGTTTAGAAGGGGTGGACTGTGACCATTTGAGGCTGTGCCTTTAAGAAAGGGACAGTTGCTGGAACACTGGCTGAATGTTTTGAAAACATTCAGATATTCTAAACAAATTTAATTGGTAAATAGGTAAAATGCAACTTTAAGTTTTAGTTCAGATTGAGTCTCAGCTCAGTTCCAGTCTGTTCTGTCTTTTCAGCCTGTCTGCTTCTGAGCAACAGCGGCAGGACCTGTTGACCTTGAGATAAGAAAACTAATCCTTGCATGTGCTTTGAGCCTAACAAGAATTGTCTCCTTAATAATTACCTTTTCTCTCTCTCTAACCCTTTTTGGGAAAACAAGGGAGGTAGGGGGAGAGAGGGGGTACAGGGGGGGAACCCTCCTCTGTCCGGAGGAGGGAGTTTTGTTCTGTATTACTTTCATCGCTGTGTATTTCTGTATATATGGTAAATATTGTATATTGTGTATACATAACCTGCATTTCATCCTACTTGTAAATATAGCTTTGCTTCTCCAACTGAGTTGGCTGTGGTTTCTTTGTGGGGGAGGGAGAACTGAACCTTCTCTCACCACCACACAGCCTCACAGGGCCCCCCTCTTCCTCTGGTAAGACTCCAGTCTATCAAAACTGTTCTGTTTTAAAGCAACAGTGCTAATTTCATAATTTCTGATTGTAAAGTCTCTCAGAGATTTGTTATTTAGAGTTTTGCTAAGTCTTCCTAGTAAGCATGATGAATAGTAAGTATTTGGTATTTACAGGTACTCAGTATATAATAATTGTATTAAGGTATAAGCACTTAGTAATGAGTTCACATTGTGAGTTTTTCTTTTGGTTTGAACCTTTGTAGTTGTGCACCTAGGCATTTCAAACAAGCTCCATGAAATATAGTTAAGCTGTGTAGTAAATCGGTATTAATTTTTAAAAGTGTTCCTTAGCTAATGTAATATCTTTCTATTTCCTTCTTATACATTGACTAGAAAAAATAAAAAACTACAAAAACCCAAAAAAGTAAAAAAAAGATTTAAAAAATTTGAAATAAAAAACAAACAAAAAAGTATAACCAAAAAATTGTAAAAAAACCACAAAACCCCCCCAAACCATAAAGAAATACATATAACAAAACAAAAGAAATGCAAATTAGATACAAAAAGTACAATAAAAAATAACTAACAAAAATTAGATGCAAAAAATAAAGTACAAAATAACAAAATAATAACAGAAAATAATAATATTTTTTAAAAGTTTTTAAAAAATTAAAAAATAAATAGTTTAACACAGCAATAATAAAAAACCACCAACAACAAAAACAACAAGCCAAAAAACATAAGGATTACTAATAAAAATCAGCTATTAACAAACAACAAATGGCTGTTAGCAAAACAAATAAGGATTATTAAGATGGGGACTACTAGATTAAAACAATCAAACAAAAAAATTAAAATGAAAAATAATTTTAAAAAAGTTTAAAAAATAAGAAGGCAAAAAATTAACAATAAAAAAAAACAGGAAAAAAAAATTAGATTTAAAACAAAAAATAAATTAGCAAAAATAAAACTATAAATAAATTTGAAAATAAAAAAAATTAAAAATAAAAAATAAAGTTTAAAAATGAAAATAGAATTAAATAAAAAATAAAGTTAAATTAAATAAAAATAAAATAAAAAATTAAAAAAATTATAAAAAATAAAAAGAAAAAATAATTTTAAAATATTAAAAAATATTTTTTAAAATGACAAAAATATTAAATTAAAAAACATTTTTAAAATAATTAAAATTAAAAAAATAACAAATTAAAATAAAATACAAATCTACCAGTAAAAATAAATTTTAAAAAATAGATTAAAATTTTAAAACCGACAAAAAAAATTAAAATATTAGCCAATAAAAAACAAATTAAAAATTAGCGATTAAAATATGTATAATGAAATAAAATTTAAAAAAATACATTATAAAAGTATATAAAAAACAAATTAAGAATTAGACTTTAAAAAATAAAAAATTGACAATTAGGAAATAAAATAAAAAATTAATTGAAAATAACATTTAAAAAAAATTAAATAAAGAATTATGAAAATGAAATAGAAATCAAACTAAAAATAAACTAAATAAAACAGCATACAAAACATGAAAAAATAATTTAAATTAAAAATAAAAATAAAAACAAATTAAAATACAAAAAATAAATAACATTTGCATTATAAATTTAAAATTAATTAAAATAAAATATTTTTTTAATTTAAGATTTAAAAATACTGAAAATAAAAAATTACTTCAAATTTAAAACATTAAAAATTTAAAAACTGTAAAAATAAATGCTTTAAAAAATATAGTAAGGTTTTTAGGGATACCAGCAAGAAATAACTGCAATCATCGCAATAAACAGCAGAAGAATCAAGACCACGAGGACACAGCATTTCCCATGCAGTCGAACATCGATCACAATAACTGTTAGGATAATCTGGGGTCAAAAGCATCAATCAGAAGAATGTACAAAAAGCCCCATCTGAACTAGGACTGAGTGATTGTTATATTGTTGTGTGATTACAGAAAATGTTCATATGGACTTGTATGTTATCTCACCAGTTTGCTGTAATTTTAGACATCTAGAGGGAAAATAAAAATAAATAATAAAATAAATAATAAATAAAATAAAAATAATAAATAATAATAAATAAAATTATAACACAACATGCATTTTCATTTTAGGCTGAAAACAGAAACAAATAAATGCCCCCTTCCCCCCCAACAAAAGAGGGGGGAAAGAGACAATACCCCATAGCAAAAGGTCTTTTAATGGTACTAACAAGAGACAGTTAGCTCATGTCAGCACCTAGAAACATCAACTTTGCAAAGTGCTGCAACCCTCTCACCACAGGACAGCATGAGCACAGCACAACTGTCATGAAAATGGCAGTCAGCAAACCTGCCTAGAACTGACCTCAATGACTGTCACGATAATCCAAGATGTCAACAGAAAGCATCTAACTTATAACTGAGTGTCGTGACTGCTTAACTGTTGTGTGAACATGAAGAGATCAGACTTATTAGGATGAGCAAAACCACATTATTATGTGCAAATATATATTGGGCAAAGCAATGAAGCTCTTTTTGCTCTTGCTGTTTGCCTGCAAGTTTTCTATCCGTAAAGCTAGAGCTTGGCCAGATCTACCTTTACAGATGAAGGAAAATCTTGCTACCATTAAACAATTCATGATTTTTGACCATCCTAGAGAAAAATAAAGACGCAACATTACCCTAAAGCAGATTGTAAAAGACAGTGCTAAGGATTGCATTTGTGCCTCAATCTGTGTGCAATGTGTTCAGGCATAATCAAGTCTTCTCTGTCAATAAGAATGAAATGTAAAGATCAGAACTGTTAAGATCTAAGTTCTTCTTTACAATGTTTGTTATCTTTGACTATGTATTATGCCAGCTCTGTTAGAACATTGTAACTAGCTCAACTTAAGCTTTGTGCCTTGTATGGGTTACATCAGTCTGTTAGACATGCTGTGCTACAGAACTTTTGCTTTTGCTATACAGCTTAGCTTTACCTTGCTTTCTTCTGTGTATGCAAAGAGTATCTTGTATGGGATGAGAACAACTCCCATGACCAGATTGCTCACAAAAACAAAAAGGGGGATTTGTGGCAATCATACCAATAAGTGATGTGAGCAATCTGGCAGTATAGGCTTAGAGCCTGACACAGTGTAGGCCATGCTTAGCATAAGTGCAGAGTCAGCTAGCAGTGTGGCAAAACAGTGCTGTGCCTGCAGCATGTAACTAAAACAGGACACTGATAGCTGTAAACATAGAAAGTTATCTTGGAACAGCAGGACATGCACCTGCATCAACAACCTCACATGTCATTACTGGTTGGACCAATAATCTATAATAGTGTGATGTGTGGTCACTCCTAGGGAACCAATGGAGCCATGCCAACAAGGCTCTCCGATTTTATATAAGTTGTAGAAGTTTCCTTGCTACACACTTCTGCCTTTCCTTTCCCTTCTTCTTCTATGCTTTACTTTACTGTGCTATACTTGCACCACAGGCCTGCACCATAGGCCTGTAACACTGGAACAATAAAGGAACAATACTCGATCATACTGGTCAGCTGTATTGATTCCAATCTCAGTCCCATTAGGATGGGGCCCAGTCTGGTACTAGGAGGGGTTCAGGTGATGCAGCTTTCCCTGGGAGCAGGCACAGTCTGCACTGGGAAGGAGTCGTGGTATCTGGTTTGCACTAGGATGCAGACAGCTGGTACTTGGAGGGGGTCAGAGTTTCCACTTTGCAGTGGGATGGTCTCCAATCTGTACTGGGTGATGCCTTTGGATCTATTTCCTCTGGGACAGATCTTGGACAATACTGCGATGGGATCAGGACATCAGTTTGTACCTGGACAGGGTGTAGTCTGTACTGGGAGGCAGTCAGGAGATGCAGTTTGTATTGGGACAGGGCCCAGTCTGTAGTGGGAGTGCATAAGGGGATAAAGTTTTTACTGAGACAAGGCATAATGGATGTTTGGAAAGAC
>WWNC01000382.1:0-25771 GCA_011125475.1 Melanerpes aurifrons | reverse complement strand
AGGTAGGGAAGAATTCAAATACTCATTTTGACTGCCTCCAGAAGTTAGATCAGATGGCCAATGCAATTTGGTGCTAGGTCTTTCCCTTTAGGTTTTACCCCACAAATGTTTTCATTAGTTTCGCCACTCTCAAAATCAAGCATTTTACTGCAGGTTGGAGCAGTTTGTATCTGAGCACAGGAATAAGGTAGGGAAGAATTCAAATACTCATTTTGACTGCCTCCAGAAGTTAGATCAGATGGCCAATGCAATTTGGTGCTAGGTCTTTCCCTTTAGGTTTTACCCCACAATGTTTTCATTAGTTTCGCTCACTCTCAAAATCAAGCATTTTACTGCAGGTTGGAGCAGTTTGTATCTGAGCACAGGAATAAGGTAGGGAAGAATTCAAATACTCATTTTGACTGCCTCCAGAAGTTAGATCAGATGGCCAATGCAATTTGGTGCTAGGTCTTTCCCTTTAGGTTTTACCCCCACAATGTTTTCATTAGTTTCGCCACTCTCAAAATCAAGCATTTTACTGCAGGTTGGAGCAGTTTGTATCTGAGCACAGGAATAAGGTAGGGAAGAATTCAAATACTCATTTTGACTGCCTCCAGAAGTTAGATCAGATGGCCAATGCAATTTGGTGCTAGGTCTTTCCTTTAGGTTTTACCCCACAATGTTTTCATTAGTTTCGCTCACTCTCAAAATCAAGCATTTTACTGCAGGTTGGAGCAGTTTGTATCTGAGCACAGGAATAAGGTAGGGAAGAATTCAAATACTCATTTTGACTGCCTCCAGAAGTTAGATCAGATGGCCAATGCAATTTGGTGCTAGGTCTTTCCCTTTAGGTTTTACCCCCACAATGTTTTCATTAGTTTCGCTCACTCTCAAAATCAAGCATTTTACTGCAGGTTGGAGCAGTTTGTATCTGAGCACAGGAATAAGGTAGGGAAGAATTCAAATACTCATTTTGACTGCCTCCAGAAGTTAGATCAGATGGCCAATGCAATTTGGTGCTAGGTCTTTCCCTTTAGGTTTTACCCCACAATGTTTTCATTAGTTTCGCTCACTCTCAAAATCAAGCATTTTACTGCAGGTTGGAGCAGTTTGTATCTGAGCACAGGAATAAGGTAGGGAAGAATTCAAATACTCATTTTGACTGCCTCCAGAAGTTAGATCAGATGGCCAATGCAATTTGGTGCTAGGTCTTTCCCTTTAGGTTTTACCCCACAATGTTTTCATTAGTTTCGCTCACTCTCAAAATCAAGCATTTTACTGCAGGTTGGAGCAGTTTGTATCTGAGCACAGGAATAAGGTAGGGAAGAATTCAAATACTCATTTTGACTGCCTCCAGAAGTTAGATCAGATGGCCAATGCAATTTGGTGCTAGGTCTTTCCCTTTAGGTTTTACCCCCACAATGTTTTCATTAGTTTCGCTCACACTCAAAATCAAGCATTTTACTGCAGGTTGGAGCAGTTTGTATCTGAGCACAGGAATAAGGTAGGGAAGAATTCAAATACTCATTTTGACTGCCTCCAGAAGTTAGATCAGATGGCCAATGCAATTTGGTGCTAGGTCTTTCCCTTTAGGTTTTACCCCACAATGTTTTCATTAGTTTCGCCACTCTCAAAATCAAGCATTTTACTGCAGGTTGGAGCAGTTTGTATCTGAGCACAGGAATAAGGTAGGGAAGAATTCAAATACTCATTTTGACTGCCTCCAGAAGTTAGATCAGATGGCCAATGCAATTTGGTGCTAGGTCTTTCCCTTTAGGTTTTACCCCACAATGTTTTCATTAGTTTCGCTCACTCTCAAAATCAAGCATTTTACTGCAGGTTGGAGCAGTTTGTATCTGAGCACAGGAATAAGGTAGGGAAGAATTCAAATACTCATTTTGACTGCCTCCAGAAGTTAGATCAGATGGCCAATGCAATTTGGTGCTAGGTCTTTCCTTTAGGTTTTACCCCCACACAATGTTTTCATTAGTTTCGCTCACTCTCAAAATCAAGCATTTTACTGCAGGTTGGAGCAGTTTGTATCTGAGCACAGGAATAAGGTAGGGAAGAATTCAAATACTCATTTTGACTGCCTCCAGAAGTTAGATCAGATGGCCAATGCAATTTGGTGCTAGGTCTTTCCCTTTAGGTTTTACCCCCACAATGTTTTCATTAGTTTCGCCACTCTCAAAATCAAGCATTTTACTGCAGGTTGGAGCAGTTTGTATCTGAGCACAGGAATAAGGTAGGGAAGAATTCAAATACTCATTTTGACTGCCTCCAGAAGTTAGATCAGATGGCCAATGCAATTTGGTGCTAGGTCTTTCCCTTTAGGTTTTACCCCACAATGTTTTCATTAGTTTCGCTCACTCTCAAAATCAAGCATTTTACTGCAGGTTGGAGCAGTTTGTATCTGAGCACAGGAATAAGGTAGGGAAGAATTCAAATACTCATTTTGACTGCCTCCAGAAGTTAGATCAGATGGCCAATGCAATTTGGTGCTAGGTCTTTCCCTTTAGGTTTTACCCCACAATGTTTTCATTAGTTTCGCCACTCTCAAAATCAAGCATTTTACTGCAGGTTGGAGCAGTTTGTATCTGAGCACAGGAATAAGGTAGGGAAGAATTCAAATACTCATTTTGACTGCCTCCAGAAGTTAGATCAGATGGCCAATGCAATTTGGTGCTAGGTCTTTCCCTTTAGGTTTTACCCCACAATGTTTTCATTAGTTTCGCTCACTCTCAAAATCAAGCATTTTACTGCAGGTTGGAGCAGTTTGTATCTGAGCACAGGAATAAGGTAGGGAAGAATTCAAATACTCATTTTGACTGCCTCCAGAAGTTAGATCAGATGGCCAATGCAATTTGGTGCTAGGTCTTTCCTTTAGGTTTTACCCCACAATGTTTTCATTAGTTTCGCTCACTCTCAAAATCAAGCATTTTACTGCAGGTTGGAGCAGTTTGTATCTGAGCACAGGAATAAGGTAGGGAAGAATTCAAATACTCATTTTGACTGCCTCCAGAAGTTAGATCAGATGGCCAATGCAATTTGGTGCTAGGTCTTTCCCTTTAGGTTTTACCCCACAATGTTTTCATTAGTTTCGCCACTCTCAAAATCAAGCATTTTACTGCAGGTTGGAGCAGTTTGTATCTGAGCACAGGAATAAGGTAGGGAAGAATTCAAATACTCATTTTGACTGCCTCCAGAAGTTAGATCAGATGGCCAATGCAATTTGGTGCTAGGTCTTTCCCTTTAGGTTTTACCCCCACAATGTTTTCATTAGTTTCGCTCACTCTCAAAATCAAGCATTTTACTGCAGGTTGGAGCAGTTTGTATCTGAGCACAGGAATAAGGTAGGGAAGAATTCAAATACTCATTTTGACTGCCTCCAGAAGTTAGATCAGATGGCCAATGCAATTTGGTGCTAGGTCTTTCCCTTTAGGTTTTACCCCACAATGTTTTCATTAGTTTCGCTCACTCTCAAAATCAAGCATTTTACTGCAGGTTGGAGCAGTTTGTATCTGAGCACAGGAATAAGGTAGGGAAGAATTCAAATACTCATTTTGACTGCCTCCAGAAGTTAGATCAGATGGCCAATGCAATTTGGTGCTAGGTCTTTCCCTTTAGGTTTTACCCCCACAATGTTTTCATTAGTTTCGCTCACTCTCAAAATCAAGCATTTTACTGCAGGTTGGAGCAGTTTGTATCTGAGCACAGGAATAAGGTAGGGAAGAATTCAAATACTCATTTTGACTGCCTCCAGAAGTTAGATCAGATGGCCAATGCAATTTGGTGCTAGGTCTTTCCCTTTAGGTTTTACCCCACAATGTTTTCATTAGTTTCGCCACACTCTCAAAATCAAGCATTTTACTGCAGGTTGGAGCAGTTTGTATCTGAGCACAGGAATAAGGTAGGGAAGAATTCAAATACTCATTTTGACTGCCTCCAGAAGTTAGATCAGATGGCCAATGCAATTTGGTGCTAGGTCTTTCCCTTTAGGTTTTACCCCACAATGTTTTCATTAGTTTCGCTCACTCTCAAAATCAAGCATTTTACTGCAGGTTGGAGCAGTTTGTATCTGAGCACAGGAATAAGGTAGGGAAGAATTCAAATACTCATTTTGACTGCCTCCAGAAGTTAGATCAGATGGCCAATGCAATTTGGTGCTAGGTCTTTCCCTTTAGGTTTTACCCCACAATGTTTTCATTAGTTTCGCTCACTCTCAAAATCAAGCATTTTACTGCAGGTTGGAGCAGTTTGTATCTGAGCACAGGAATAAGGTAGGGAAGAATTCAAATACTCATTTTGACTGCCTCCAGAAGTTAGATCAGATGGCCAATGCAATTTGGTGCTAGGTCTTTCCCTTTAGGGTTTTACCCCACAATGTTTTCATTAGTTTCGCTCACTCTCAAAATCAAGCATTTTACTGCAGGTTGGAGCAGTTTGTATCTGAGCACAGGAATAAGGTAGGGAAGAATTCAAATACTCATTTTGACTGCCTCCAGAAGTTAGATCAGATGGCCAATGCAATTTGGTGCTAGGTCTTTCCCTTTAGGTTTTACCCCACAATGTTTTCATTAGTTTCGCTCACTCTCAAAATCAAGCATTTTACTGCAGGTTGGAGCAGTTTGTATCTGAGCACAGGAATAAGGTAGGGAAGAATTCAAATACTCATTTTGACTGCCTCCAGAAGTTAGATCAGATGGCCAATGCAATTTGGTGCTAGGTCTTTCCCTTTAGGTTTTACCCCACAATGTTTTCATTAGTTTCGCTCACTCTCAAATCAAGCATTTTACTGCAGGTTGGAGCAGTTTGTATCTGAGCACAGGAATAAGGTAGGGAAGAATTCAAATACTCATTTTGACTGCCTCCAGAAGTTAGATCAGATGGCCAATGCAATTTGGTGCTAGGTCTTTCCCTTTAGGTTTTACCCCACAATGTTTTCATTAGTTTCGCTCACTCTCAAAATCAAGCATTTTACTGCAGGTTGGAGCAGTTTGTATCTGAGCACAGGAATAAGGTAGGGAAGAATTCAAATACTCATTTTGACTGCCTCCAGAAGTTAGATCAGATGGCCAATGCAATTTGGTGCTAGGTCTTTCCCTTTAGGTTTTACCCCACAATGTTTTCATTAGTTTCGCTCACTCTCAAAATCAAGCATTTTACTGCAGGTTGGAGCAGTTTGTATCTGAGCACAGGAATAAGGTAGGGAAGAATTCAAATACTCATTTTGACTGCCTCCAGAAGTTAGATCAGATGGCCAATGCAATTTGGTGCTAGGTCTTTCCCTTTAGGTTTTACCCCACAATGTTTTCATTAGTTTCGCTCACTCTCAAAATCAAGCATTTTACTGCAGGTTGGAGCAGTTTGTATCTGAGCACAGGAATAAGGTAGGGAAGAATTCAAATACTCATTTTGACTGCCTCCAGAAGTTAGATCAGATGGCCAATGCAATTTGGTGCTAGGTCTTTCCTTTTAGGTTTTACCCCACAATGTTTTCATTAGTTTCGCTCACTCTCAAAATCAAGCATTTTACTGCAGGTTGGAGCAGTTTGTATCTGAGCACAGGAATAAGGTAGGGAAGAATTCAAATACTCATTTTGACTGCCTCCAGAAGTTAGATCAGATGGCCAATGCAATTTGGTGCTAGGTCTTTCCCTTTAGGTTTTACCCCACAATGTTTTCATTAGTTTCGCTCACTCTAAAATCAAGCATTTTACTGCAGGTTGGAGCAGTTTGTATCTGAGCACAGGAATAAGGTAGGGAAGAATTCAAATACTCATTTTGACTGCCTCCAGAAGTTAGATCAGATGGCCAATGCAATTTGGTGCTAGGTCTTTCCCTTTAGGTTTTACCCCACAATGTTTTCATTAGTTTCGCTCACTCTCAAAATCAAGCATTTTACTGCAGGTTGGAGCAGTTTGTATCTGAGCACAGGAATAAGGTAGGGAAGAATTCAAATACTCATTTTGACTGCCTCCAGAAGTTAGATCAGATGGCCAATGCAATTTGGTGCTAGGTCTTTCCCTTTAGGTTTTACCCCACAATGTTTTCATTAGTTTCGCTCACTCTCAAAATCAAGCATTTTACTGCAGGTTGGAGCAGTTTGTATCTGAGCACAGGAATAAGGTAGGGAAGAATTCAAATACTCATTTTGACTGCCTCCAGAAGTTAGATCAGATGGCCAATGCAATTTGGTGCTAGGTCTTTCCCTTTAGGTTTTACCCCACAATGTTTTCATTAGTTTCGCTCACTCTCAAAATCAAGCATTTTACTGCAGGTTGGAGCAGTTTGTATCTGAGCACAGGAATAAGGTAGGGAAGAATTCAAATACTCATTTTGACTGCCTCCAGAAGTTAGATCAGATGGCCAATGCAATTTGGTGCTAGGTCTTTCCCTTTTAGGTTTTACCCCACAATGTTTTCATTAGTTTCGCTCACTCTCAAAATCAAGCATTTTACTGCAGGTTGGAGCAGTTTGTATCTGAGCACAGGAATAAGGTAGGGAAGAATTCAAATACTCATTTTGACTGCCTCCAGAAGTTAGATCAGATGGCCAATGCAATTTGGTGCTAGGTCTTTCCCTTTAGGTTTTACCCCACAATGTTTTCATTAGTTTCGCCACTCTCAAAATCAAGCATTTTACTGCAGGTTGGAGCAGTTTGTATCTGAGCACAGGAATAAGGTAGGGAAGAATTCAAATACTCATTTTGACTGCCTCCAGAAGTTAGATCAGATGGCCAATGCAATTTGGTGCTAGGTCTTTCCCTTTAGGTTTTACCCCACAATGTTTTCATTAGTTTCGCCACTCTCAAAATCAAGCATTTTACTGCAGGTTGGAGCAGTTTGTATCTGAGCACAGGAATAAGGTAGGGAAGAATTCAAATACTCATTTTGACTGCCTCCAGAAGTTAGATCAGATGGCCAATGCAATTTGGTGCTAGGTCTTTCCCTTTAGGTTTTACCCCACAATGTTTTCATTAGTTTCGCTCACTCTCAAAATCAAGCATTTTACTGCAGGTTGGAGCAGTTTGTATCTGAGCACAGGAATAAGGTAGGGAAGAATTCAAATACTCATTTTGACTGCCTCCAGAAGTTAGATCAGATGGCCAATGCAATTTGGTGCTAGGTCTTTCCCTTTAGGTTTTACCCCACAATGTTTTCATTAGTTTCGCTCACTCTCAAAATCAAGCATTTTACTGCAGGTTGGAGCAGTTTGTATCTGAGCACAGGAATAAGGTAGGGAAGAATTCAAATACTCATTTTGACTGCCTCCAGAAGTTAGATCAGATGGCCAATGCAATTTGGTGCTAGGTCTTTCCCTTTAGGTTTTACCCCACAATGTTTTCATTAGTTTCGCTCACTCTCAAAATCAAGCATTTTACTGCAGGTTGGAGCAGTTTGTATCTGAGCACAGGAATAAGGTAGGGAAGAATTCAAATACTCATTTTGACTGCCTCCAGAAGTTAGATCAGATGGCCAATGCAATTTGGTGCTAGGTCTTTCCCTTTAGGTTTTACCCCACAATGTTTTCATTAGTTTCGCTCACTCTCAAAATCAAGCATTTTACTGCAGGTTGGAGCAGTTTGTATCTGAGCACAGGAATAAGGTAGGGAAGAATTCAAACACTCATTTTGACTGCCTCCAGAAGTTAGATCAGATGGCCAATGCAATTTGGTGCTAGGTCTTTCCCTTTAGGTTTTACCCCCACAATGTTTTCATTAGTTTCGCTCACTCTCAAAAATCAAGCATTTTACTGCAGGTTGGAGCAGTTTGTATCTGAGCACAGGAATAAGGTAGGGAAGAATTCAAACACTCATTTTGACTGCCTCCAGAAGTTAGATCAGATGGCCAATGCAATTTGGTGCTAGGTCTTTCCCTTTAGGTTTTACCCCCACAATGTTTTCATTAGTTTCGCTCACTCTCAAAATCAAGCATTTTACTGCAGGTTGGAGCAGTTTGTATCTGAGCACAGGAATAAGGTAGGGAAGAATTCAAATACTCATTTTGACTGCCTCCAGAAGTTAGATCAGATGGCCAATGCAATTTGGTGCTAGGTCTTTCCCTTTAGGTTTTACCCCACAATGTTTTCATTAGTTTCGCTCACTCTCAAAATCAAGCATTTTACTGCAGGTTGGAGCAGTTTGTATCTGAGCACAGGAATAAGGTAGGGAAGAATTCAAATACTCATTTTGACTGCCTCCAGAAGTTAGATCAGATGGCCAATGCAATTTGGTGCTAGGTCTTTCCCTTTAGGTTTTACCCCCACAATGTTTTCATTAGTTTCGCTCACTCTCAAAATCAAGCATTTTACTGCAGGTTGGAGCAGTTTGTATCTGAGCACAGGAATAAGGTAGGGAAGAATTCAAATACTCATTTTGACTGCCTCCAGAAGTTAGATCAGATGGCCAATGCAATTTGGTGCTAGGTCTTTCCCTTTAGGTTTTACCCCCACAATGTTTTCATTAGTTTCGCTCACTCTCAAAATCAAGCATTTTACTGCAGGTTGGAGCAGTTTGTATCTGAGCACAGGAATAAGGTAGGGAAGAATTCAAATACTCATTTTGACTGCCTCCAGAAGTTAGATCAGATGGCCAATGCAATTTGGTGCTAGGTCTTTCCCTTTAGGTTTTACCCCACAATGTTTTCATTAGTTTCGCTCACTCAAAATCAAGCATTTTACTGCAGGTTGGAGCAGTTTGTATCTGAGCACAGGAATAAGGTAGGGAAGAATTCAAATACTCATTTTGACTGCCTCCAGAAGTTAGATCAGATGGCCAATGCAATTTGGTGCTAGGTCTTTCCCTTTAGGTTTTACCCCACAATGTTTTCATTAGTTTCGCTCACTCTCAAAATCAAGCATTTTACTGCAGGTTGGAGCAGTTTGTATCTGAGCACAGGAATAAGGTAGGGAAGAATTCAAATACTCATTTTGACTGCCTCCAGAAGTTAGATCAGATGGCCAATGCAATTTGGTGCTAGGTCTTTCCCTTTAGGTTTTACCCCCACAATGTTTTCATTAGTTTCGCACTCTCAAAATCAAGCATTTTACTGCAGGTTGGAGCAGTTTGTATCTGAGCACAGGAATAAGGTAGGGAAGAATTCAAATACTCATTTTGACTGCCTCCAGAAGTTAGATCAGATGGCCAATGCAATTTGGTGCTAGGTCTTTCCCTTTAGGTTTTACCCCACAATGTTTTCATTAGTTTCGCTCACTCTCAAAATCAAGCATTTTACTGCAGGTTGGAGCAGTTTGTATCTGAGCACAGGAATAAGGTAGGGAAGAATTCAAATACTCATTTTGACTGCCTCCAGAAGTTAGATCAGATGGCCAATGCAATTTGGTGCTAGGTCTTTCCCTTTAGGTTTTACCCCACAATGTTTTCATTAGTTTCGCTCACTCTCAAAATCAAGCATTTTACTGCAGGTTGGAGCAGTTTGTATCTGAGCACAGGAATAAGGTAGGGAAGAATTCAAATACTCATTTTGACTGCCTCCAGAAGTTAGATCAGATGGCCAATGCAATTTGGTGCTAGGTCTTTCCCTTTAGGTTTTACCCCACAATGTTTTCATTAGTTTCGCTCACTCTCAAAATCAAGCATTTTACTGCAGGTTGGAGCAGTTTGTATCTGAGCACAGGAATAAGGTAGGGAAGAATTCAAATACTCATTTTGACTGCCTCCAGAAGTTAGATCAGATGGCCAATGCAATTTGGTGCTAGGTCTTTCCCTTTAGGTTTTACCCCCACAATGTTTTCATTAGTTTCGCTCACTCTCAAAATCAAGCATTTTACTGCAGGTTGGAGCAGTTTGTATCTGAGCACAGGAATAAGGTAGGGAAGAATTCAAATACTCATTTTGACTGCCTCCAGAAGTTAGATCAGATGGCCAATGCAATTTGGTGCTAGGTCTTTCCCTTTAGGTTTTACCCCACAATGTTTTCATTAGTTTCGCTCACTCTCAAAATCAAGCATTTTACTGCAGGTTGGAGCAGTTTGTATCTGAGCACAGGAATAAGGTAGGGAAGAATTCAAATACTCATTTTGACTGCCTCCAGAAGTTAGATCAGATGGCCAATGCAATTTGGTGCTAGGTCTTTCCCTTTAGGTTTTACCCCACAATGTTTTCATTAGTTTCGCTCACTCTCAAAATCAAGCATTTTACTGCAGGTTGGAGCAGTTTGTATCTGAGCACAGGAATAAGGTAGGGAAGAATTCAAATACTCATTTTGACTGCCTCCAGAAGTTAGATCAGATGGCCAATGCAATTTGGTGCTAGGTCTTTCCCTTTAGGTTTTACCCCACAATGTTTTCATTAGTTTCGCTCACTCTCAAAATCAAGCATTTTACTGCAGGTTGAGCAGTTTGTATCTGAGCACAGGAATAAGGTAGGGAAGAATTCAAATACTCATTTTGACTGCCTCCAGAAGTTAGATCAGATGGCCAATGCAATTTGGTGCTAGGTCTTTCCCTTTAGGTTTTACCCCACAATGTTTTCATTAGTTTCGCTCACTCTCAAAATCAAGCATTTTACTGCAGGTTGGAGCAGTTTGTATCTGAGCACAGGAATAAGGTAGGGAAGAATTCAAATACTCATTTTGACTGCCTCCAGAAGTTAGATCAGATGGCCAATGCAATTTGGTGCTAGGTCTTTCCCTTTAGGTTTTACCCCACAATGTTTTCATTAGTTTCGCTCACTCTCAAAATCAAGCATTTTACTGCAGGTTGGAGCAGTTTGTATCTGAGCACAGGAATAAGGTAGGGAAGAATTCAAATACTCATTTTGACTGCCTCCAGAAGTTAGATCAGATGGCCAATGCAATTTGGTGCTAGGTCTTTCCCTTTAGGTTTTACCCCACAATGTTTTCATTAGTTTCGCCACTCTCAAAATCAAGCATTTTACTGCAGGTTGGAGCAGTTTGTATCTGAGCACAGGAATAAGGTAGGGAAGAATTCAAATACTCATTTTGACTGCCTCCAGAAGTTAGATCAGATGGCCAATGCAATTTGGTGCTAGGTCTTTCCCTTTAGGTTTTACCCCACAATGTTTTCATTAGTTTCGCTCACTCTCAAAATCAAGCATTTTACTGCAGGTTGGAGCAGTTTGTATCTGAGCACAGGAATAAGGTAGGGAAGAATTCAAATACTCATTTTGACTGCCTCCAGAAGTTAGATCAGATGGCCAATGCAATTTGGTGCTAGGTCTTTCCCTTTAGGTTTTACCCCACAATGTTTTCATTAGTTTCGCCACTCTCAAAATCAAGCATTTTACTGCAGGTTGGAGCAGTTTATCTGAGCACAGGAATAAGGTAGGGAAGAATTCAAATACTCATTTTGACTGCCTCCAGAAGTTAGATCAGATGGCCAATGCAATTTGGTGCTAGGTCTTTCCCTTTAGGTTTTACCCCCACAATGTTTTCATTAGTTTCGCTCACTCTCAAAATCAAGCATTTTACTGCAGGTTGGAGCAGTTTGTATCTGAGCACAGGAATAAGGTAGGGAAGAATTCAAATACTCATTTTGACTGCCTCCAGAAGTTAGATCAGATGGCCAATGCAATTTGGTGCTAGGTCTTTCCCTTTAGGTTTTACCCCACAATGTTTTCATTAGTTTCGCTCACTCTCAAAATCAAGCATTTTACTGCAGGTTGGAGCAGTTTGTATCTGAGCACAGGAATAAGGTAGGGAAGAATTCAAATACTCATTTTGACTGCCTCCAGAAGTTAGATCAGATGGCCAATGCAATTTGGTGCTAGGTCTTTCCCTTTAGGTTTTACCCCACAATGTTTTCATTAGTTTCGCTCACTCTCAAAATCAAGCATTTTACTGCAGGTTGGAGCAGTTTGTATCTGAGCACAGGAATAAGGTAGGGAAGAATTCAAATACTCATTTTGACTGCCTCCAGAAGTTAGATCAGATGGCCAATGCAATTTGGTGCTAGGTCTTTCCCTTTAGGTTTTACCCCACAATGTTTTCATTAGTTTCGCTCACTCTCAAAATCAAGCATTTTACTGCAGGTTGGAGCAGTTTGTATCTGAGCACAGGAATAAGGTAGGGAAGAATTCAAATACTCATTTTGACTGCCTCCAGAAGTTAGATCAGATGGCCAATGCAATTTGGTGCTAGGTCTTTCCCTTTAGGTTTTACCCCACAATGTTTTCATTAGTTTCGCTCACTCTCAAAATCAAGCATTTTACTGCAGGTTGGAGCAGTTTGTATCTGAGCACAGGAATAAGGTAGGGAAGAATTCAAATACTCATTTTGACTGCCTCCAGAAGTTAGATCAGATGGCCAATGCAATTTGGTGCTAGGTCTTTCCCTTTAGGTTTTACCCCACAATGTTTTCATTAGTTTCGCCACTCTCAAAATCAAGCATTTTACTGCAGGTTGGAGCAGTTTATCTGAGCACAGGAATAAGGTAGGGAAGAATTCAAATACTCATTTTGACTGCCTCCAGAAGTTAGATCAGATGGCCAATGCAATTTGGTGCTAGGTCTTTCCCTTTAGGTTTTACCCCACAATGTTTTCATTAGTTTCGCTCACTCAAAATCAAGCATTTTACTGCAGGTTGGAGCAGTTTGTATCTGAGCACAGGAATAAGGTAGGGAAGAATTCAAATACTCATTTTGACTGCCTCCAGAAGTTAGATCAGATGGCCAATGCAATTTGGTGCTAGGTCTTTCCCTTTAGGTTTTACCCCACAATGTTTTCATTAGTTTCGCTCACTCTCAAAATCAAGCATTTTACTGCAGGTTGGAGCAGTTTGTATCTGAGCACAGGAATAAGGTAGGGAAGAATTCAAATACTCATTTTGACTGCCTCCAGAAGTTAGATCAGATGGCCAATGCAATTTGGTGCTAGGTCTTTCCCTTTAGGTTTTACCCCACAATGTTTTCATTAGTTTCGCTCACTCTCAAAATCAAGCATTTTACTGCAGGTTGGAGCAGTTTGTATCTGAGCACAGGAATAAGGTAGGGAAGAATTCAAATACTCATTTTGACTGCCTCCAGAAGTTAGATCAGATGGCCAATGCAATTTGGTGCTAGGTCTTTCCCTTTAGGTTTTACCCCACAATGTTTTCATTAGTTTCGCTCACTCTCAAAATCAAGCATTTTACTGCAGGTTGGAGCAGTTTGTATCTGAGCACAGGAATAAGGTAGGGAAGAATTCAAATACTCATTTTGACTGCCTCCAGAAGTTAGATCAGATGGCCAATGCAATTTGGTGCTAGGTCTTTCCCTTTAGGTTTTACCCCCACAATGTTTTCATTAGTTTCGCCACTCTCAAAATCAAGCATTTTACTGCAGGTTGGAGCAGTTTGTATCTGAGCACAGGAATAAGGTAGGGAAGAATTCAAATACTCATTTTGACTGCCTCCAGAAGTTAGATCAGATGGCCAATGCAATTTGGTGCTAGGTCTTTCCCTTTAGGTTTTACCCCACAATGTTTTCATTAGTTTCGCACTCTCAAAATCAAGCATTTTACTGCAGGTTGGAGCAGTTTGTATCTGAGCACAGGAATAAGGTAGGGAAGAATTCAAATACTCATTTTGACTGCCTCCAGAAGTTAGATCAGATGGCCAATGCAATTTGGTGCTAGGTCTTTCCCTTTAGGTTTTACCCCACAATGTTTTCATTAGTTTCGCTCACTCTCAAAATCAAGCATTTTACTGCAGGTTGGAGCAGTTTGTATCTGAGCACAGGAATAAGGTAGGGAAGAATTCAAAACTCATTTTGACTGCCTCCAGAAGTTAGATCAGATGGCCAATGCAATTTGGTGCTAGGTCTTTCCCTTTAGGTTTTACCCCACAATGTTTTCATTAGTTTCGCTCACTCTCAAAATCAAGCATTTTACTGCAGGTTGGAGCAGTTTGTATCTGAGCACAGGAATAAGGTAGGGAAGAATTCAAATACTCATTTTGACTGCCTCCAGAAGTTAGATCAGATGGCCAATGCAATTTGGTGCTAGGTCTTTCCCTTTAGGTTTTACCCCCACAATGTTTTCATTAGTTTCGCCACTCTCAAAATCAAGCATTTTACTGCAGGTTGGAGCAGTTTGTATCTGAGCACAGGAATAAGGTAGGGAAGAATTCAAATACTCATTTTGACTGCCTCCAGAAGTTAGATCAGATGGCCAATGCAATTTGGTGCTAGGTCTTTCCCTTTAGGTTTTACCCCCACAATGTTTTCATTAGTTTCGCTCACTCAAAATCAAGCATTTTACTGCAGGTTGGAGCAGTTTGTATCTGAGCACAGGAATAAGGTAGGGAAGAATTCAAATACTCATTTTGACTGCCTCCAGAAGTTAGATCAGATGGCCAATGCAATTTGGTGCTAGGTCTTTCCCTTTAGGTTTTACCCCACAATGTTTTCATTAGTTTCGCTCACTCTCAAAATCAAGCATTTTACTGCAGGTTGGAGCAGTTTGTATCTGAGCACAGGAATAAGGTAGGGAAGAATTCAAATACTCATTTTGACTGCCTCCAGAAGTTAGATCAGATGGCCAATGCAATTTGGTGCTAGGTCTTTCCCTTTAGGTTTTACCCCACAATGTTTTCATTAGTTTCGCTCACTCTCAAAATCAAGCATTTTACTGCAGGTTGGAGCAGTTTGTATCTGAGCACAGGAATAAGGTAGGGAAGAATTCAAATACTCATTTTGACTGCCTCCAGAAGTTAGATCAGATGGCCAATGCAATTTGGTGCTAGGTCTTTCCCTTTAGGTTTTACCCCACAATGTTTTCATTAGTTTCGCTCACTCTCAAATCAAGCATTTTACTGCAGGTTGGAGCAGTTTGTATCTGAGCACAGGAATAAGGTAGGGAAGAATTCAAATACTCATTTTGACTGCCTCCAGAAGTTAGATCAGATGGCCAATGCAATTTGGTGCTAGGTCTTTCCCTTTAGGTTTTACCCCCACAATGTTTTCATTAGTTTCGCTCACTCTCAAAATCAAGCATTTTACTGCAGGTTGGAGCACCTTGTATCTGAGCACAGGAATAAGGTAGGGAAGAATTCAAATACTCATTTTGACTGCCTCCAGAAGTTAGATCAGATGGCCAATGCAATTTGGTGCTAGGTCTTTCCCTTTAGGTTTTACCCCACAATGTTTTCATTAGTTTCGCTCACTCTCAAAATCAAGCATTTTACTGCAGGTTGGAGCAGTTTGTATCTGAGCACAGGAATAAGGTAGGGAAGAATTCAAATACTCATTTTGACTGCCTCCAGAAGTTAGATCAGATGGCCAATGCAATTTGGTGCTAGGTCTTTCCCTTTAGGTTTTACCCCCACAATGTTTTCATTAGTTTCGCTCACTCTCAAAATCAAGCATTTTACTGCAGGTTGGAGCAGTTTGTATCTGAGCACAGGAATAAGGTAGGGAAGAATTCAAATACTCATTTTGACTGCCTCCAGAAGTTAGATCAGATGGCCAATGCAATTTGGTGCTAGGTCTTTCCCTTTAGGTTTTACCCCACAATGTTTTCATTAGTTTCGCTCACTCTCAAAATCAAGCATTTTACTGCAGGTTGGAGCAGTTTGTATCTGAGCACAGGAATAAGGTAGGGAAGAATTCAAATACTCATTTTGACTGCCTCCAGAAGTTAGATCAGATGGCCAATGCAATTTGGTGCTAGGTCTTTCCCTTTAGGTTTTACCCCACAATGTTTTCATTAGTTTCGCTCACTCTCAAATCAAGCATTTTACTGCAGGTTGGAGCAGTTTATCTGAGCACAGGAATAAGGTAGGGAAGAATTCAAATACTCATTTTGACTGCCTCCAGAAGTTAGATCAGATGGCCAATGCAATTTGGTGCTAGGTCTTTCCCTTTAGGTTTTACCCCACAATGTTTTCATTAGTTTCGCCACTCTCAAAATCAAGCATTTTACTGCAGGTTGGAGCAGTTTGTATCTGAGCACAGGAATAAGGTAGGGAAGAATTCAAATACTCATTTTGACTGCCTCCAGAAGTTAGATCAGATGGCCAATGCAATTTGGTGCTAGGTCTTTCCCTTTAGGTTTTACCCCACAATGTTTTCATTAGTTTCGCTCACTCTCAAAATCAAGCATTTTACTGCAGGTTGGAGCAGTTTGTATCTGAGCACAGGAATAAGGTAGGGAAGAATTCAAATACTCATTTTGACTGCCTCCAGAAGTTAGATCAGATGGCCAATGCAATTTGGTGCTAGGTCTTTCCCTTTAGGTTTTACCCCCACAATGTTTTCATTAGTTTCGCTCACTCTCAAAATCAAGCATTTTACTGCAGGTTGGAGCAGTTTGTATCTGAGCACAGGAATAAGGTAGGGAAGAATTCAAATACTCATTTTGACTGCCTCCAGAAGTTAGATCAGATGGCCAATGCAATTTGGTGCTAGGTCTTTCCCTTTAGGTTTTACCCCACAATGTTTTCATTAGTTTCGCTCACTCTCAAAATCAAGCATTTTACTGCAGGTTGGAGCAGTTTATCTGAGCACAGGAATAAGGTAGGGAAGAATTCAAATACTCATTTTGACTGCCTCCAGAAGTTAGATCAGATGGCCAATGCAATTTGGTGCTAGGTCTTTCCCTTTAGGTTTTACCCCACAATGTTTTCATTAGTTTCGCTCACTCTCAAAATCAAGCATTTTACTGCAGGTTGGAGCAGTTTGTATCTGAGCACAGGAATAAGGTAGGGAAGAATTCAAATACTCATTTTGACTGCCTCCAGAAGTTAGATCAGATGGCCAATGCAATTTGGTGCTAGGTCTTTCCTTTAGGTTTTACCCCCACAATGTTTTCATTAGTTTCGCTCACTCTCAAAATCAAGCATTTTACTGCAGGTTGGAGCAGTTTGTATCTGAGCACAGGAATAAGGTAGGGAAGAATTCAAATACTCATTTTGACTGCCTCCAGAAGTTAGATCAGATGGCCAATGCAATTTGGTGCTAGGTCTTTCCCTTTAGGTTTTACCCCACAATGTTTTCATTAGTTTCGCTCACTCTCAAAATCAAGCATTTTACTGCAGGTTGGAGCAGTTTGTATCTGAGCACAGGAATAAGGTAGGGAAGAATTCAAATACTCATTTTGACTGCCTCCAGAAGTTAGATCAGATGGCCAATGCAATTTGGTGCTAGGTCTTTCCCTTTAGGTTTTACCCCCACAATGTTTTCATTAGTTTCGCCACTCTCAAAATCAAGCATTTTACTGCAGGTTGGAGCAGTTTGTATCTGAGCACAGGAATAAGGTAGGGAAGAATTCAAATACTCATTTTGACTGCCTCCAGAAGTTAGATCAGATGGCCAATGCAATTTGGTGCTAGGTCTTTCCCTTTAGGTTTTACCCCACAATGTTTTCATTAGTTTCGCTCACTCTCAAAATCAAGCATTTTACTGCAGGTTGGAGCAGTTTGTATCTGAGCACAGGAATAAGGTAGGGAAGAATTCAAATACTCATTTTGACTGCCTCCAGAAGTTAGATCAGATGGCCAATGCAATTTGGTGCTAGGTCTTTCCCTTTAGGTTTTACCCCCACAATGTTTTCATTAGTTTCGCTCACTCTCAAAATCAAGCATTTTACTGCAGGTTGGAGCAGTTTGTATCTGAGCACAGGAATAAGGTAGGGAAGAATTCAAATACTCATTTTGACTGCCTCCAGAAGTTAGATCAGATGGCCAATGCAATTTGGTGCTAGGTCTTTCCCTTTAGGTTTTACCCCACAATGTTTTCATTAGTTTCGCCACTCTCAAAATCAAGCATTTTACTGCAGGTTGGAGCAGTTTGTATCTGAGCACAGGAATAAGGTAGGGAAGAATTCAAATACTCATTTTGACTGCCTCCAGAAGTTAGATCAGATGGCCAATGCAATTTGGTGCTAGGTCTTTCCCTTTAGGTTTTACCCCACAATGTTTTCATTAGTTTCGCCACTCTCAAAATCAAGCATTTTACTGCAGGTTGGAGCAGTTTGTATCTGAGCACAGGAATAAGGTAGGGAAGAATTCAAATACTCATTTTGACTGCCTCCAGAAGTTAGATCAGATGGCCAATGCAATTTGGTGCTAGGTCTTTCCCTTTAGGTTTTACCCCCACAATGTTTTCATTAGTTTCGCTCACTCTCAAAATCAAGCATTTTACTGCAGGTTGGAGCAGTTTGTATCTGAGCACAGGAATAAGGTAGGGAAGAATTCAAATACTCATTTTGACTGCCTCCAGAAGTTAGATCAGATGGCCAATGCAATTTGGTGCTAGGTCTTTCCCTTTAGGTTTTACCCCCACAATGTTTTCATTAGTTTCGCCACTCTCAAAATCAAGCATTTTACTGCAGGTTGGAGCAGTTTGTATCTGAGCACAGGAATAAGGTAGGGAAGAATTCAAATACTCATTTTGACTGCCTCCAGAAGTTAGATCAGATGGCCAATGCAATTTGGTGCTAGGTCTTTCCCTTTAGGTTTTACCCCCACAATGTTTTCATTAGTTTCGCTCACTCTCAAAATCAAGCATTTTACTGCAGGTTGGAGCAGTTTGTATCTGAGCACAGGAATAAGGTAGGGAAGAATTCAAATACTCATTTTGACTGCCTCCAGAAGTTAGATCAGATGGCCAATGCAATTTGGTGCTAGGTCTTTCCCTTTAGGTTTTACCCCACAATGTTTTCATTAGTTTCGCCACTCTCAAAATCAAGCATTTTACTGCAGGTTGGAGCAGTTTGTATCTGAGCACAGGAATAAGGTAGGGAAGAATTCAAATACTCATTTTGACTGCCTCCAGAAGTTAGATCAGATGGCCAATGCAATTTGGTGCTAGGTCTTTCCCTTTAGGTTTTACCCCACAATGTTTTCATTAGTTTCGCTCACTCAAAATCAAGCATTTTACTGCAGGTTGGAGCAGTTTGTATCTGAGCACAGGAATAAGGTAGGGAAGAATTCAAATACTCATTTTGACTGCCTCCAGAAGTTAGATCAGATGGCCAATGCAATTTGGTGCTAGGTCTTTCCTTTAGGTTTTACCCCACAATGTTTTCATTAGTTTCGCCACTCTCAAAATCAAGCATTTTACTGCAGGTTGGAGCAGTTTGTATCTGAGCACAGGAATAAGGTAGGGAAGAATTCAAATACTCATTTTGACTGCCTCCAGAAGTTAGATCAGATGGCCAATGCAATTTGGTGCTAGGTCTTTCCCTTTAGGTTTTACCCCCACAATGTTTTCATTAGTTTCGCCACTCTCAAAATCAAGCATTTTACTGCAGGTTGGAGCAGTTTGTATCTGAGCACAGGAATAAGGTAGGGAAGAATTCAAATACTCATTTTGACTGCCTCCAGAAGTTAGATCAGATGGCCAATGCAATTTGGTGCTAGGTCTTTCCCTTTAGGTTTTACCCCCACAATGTTTTCATTAGTTTCGCTCACTCTCAAAATCAAGCATTTTACTGCAGGTTGGAGCAGTTTGTATCTGAGCACAGGAATAAGGTAGGGAAGAATTCAAATACTCATTTTGACTGCCTCCAGAAGTTAGATCAGATGGCCAATGCAATTTGGTGCTAGGTCTTTCCCTTTAGGTTTTACCCCACAATGTTTTCATTAGTTTCGCTCACTCTCAAAATCAAGCATTTTACTGCAGGTTGGAGCAGTTTGTATCTGAGCACAGGAATAAGGTAGGGAAGAATTCAAATACTCATTTTGACTGCCTCCAGAAGTTAGATCAGATGGCCAATGCAATTTGGTGCTAGGTCTTTCCCTTTAGGTTTTACCCCCACAATGTTTTCATTAGTTTCGCTCACTCAAAATCAAGCATTTTACTGCAGGTTGGAGCAGTTTGTATCTGAGCACAGGAATAAGGTAGGGAAGAATTCAAATACTCATTTTGACTGCCTCCAGAAGTTAGATCAGATGGCCAATGCAATTTGGTGCTAGGTCTTTCCCTTTAGGTTTTACCCCACAATGTTTTCATTAGTTTCGCTCACTCTCAAAATCAAGCATTTTACTGCAGGTTGGAGCAGTTTGTATCTGAGCACAGGAATAAGGTAGGGAAGAATTCAAATACTCATTTTGACTGCCTCCAGAAGTTAGATCAGATGGCCAATGCAATTTGGTGCTAGGTCTTTCCCTTTAGGTTTTACCCCACAATGTTTTCATTAGTTTCGCCACTCTCAAAATCAAGCATTTTACTGCAGGTTGGAGCAGTTTGTATCTGAGCACAGGAATAAGGTAGGGAAGAATTCAAATACTCATTTTGACTGCCTCCAGAAGTTAGATCAGATGGCCAATGCAATTTGGTGCTAGGTCTTTCCCTTTAGGTTTTACCCCACAATGTTTTCATTAGTTTCGCCACTCTCAAAATCAAGCATTTTACTGCAGGTTGGAGCAGTTTGTATCTGAGCACAGGAATAAGGTAGGGAAGAATTCAAATACTCATTTTGACTGCCTCCAGAAGTTAGATCAGATGGCCAATGCAATTTGGTGCTAGGTCTTTCCCTTTAGGTTTTACCCCACAATGTTTTCATTAGTTTCGCTCACTCTCAAAATCAAGCATTTTACTGCAGGTTGGAGCAGTTTGTATCTGAGCACAGGAATAAGGTAGGGAAGAATTCAAATACTCATTTTGACTGCCTCCAGAAGTTAGATCAGATGGCCAATGCAATTTGGTGCTAGGTCTTTCCCTTTAGGTTTTACCCCCACAATGTTTTCATTAGTTTCGCTCACTCTCAAAATCAAGCATTTTACTGCAGGTTGGAGCAGTTTGTATCTGAGCACAGGAATAAGGTAGGGAAGAATTCAAATACTCATTTTGACTGCCTCCAGAAGTTAGATCAGATGGCCAATGCAATTTGGTGCTAGGTCTTTCCCTTTAGGTTTTACCCCACAATGTTTTCATTAGTTTCGCCACTCTCAAAATCAAGCATTTTACTGCAGGTTGGAGCAGTTTGTATCTGAGCACAGGAATAAGGTAGGGAAGAATTCAAATACTCATTTTGACTGCCTCCAGAAGTTAGATCAGATGGCCAATGCAATTTGGTGCTAGGTCTTTCCCTTTAGGTTTTACCCCCACAATGTTTTCATTAGTTTCGCTCACTCTCAAAATCAAGCATTTTACTGCAGGTTGGAGCAGTTTGTATCTGAGCACAGGAATAAGGTAGGGAAGAATTCAAATACTCATTTTGACTGCCTCCAGAAGTTAGATCAGATGGCCAATGCAATTTGGTGCTAGGTCTTTCCTTTAGGTTTTACCCCACAATGTTTTCATTAGTTTCGCTCACTCAAAATCAAGCATTTTACTGCAGGTTGGAGCAGTTTGTATCTGAGCACAGGAATAAGGTAGGGAAGAATTCAAATACTCATTTTGACTGCCTCCAGAAGTTAGATCAGATGGCCAATGCAATTTGGTGCTAGGTCTTTCCCTTTAGGTTTTACCCCCACAATGTTTTCATTAGTTTCGCTCACTCTCAAAATCAAGCATTTTACTGCAGGTTGGAGCAGTTTGTATCTGAGCACAGGAATAAGGTAGGGAAGAATTCAAATACTCATTTTGACTGCCTCCAGAAGTTAGATCAGATGGCCAATGCAATTTGGTGCTAGGTCTTTCCCTTTAGGTTTTACCCCCACAATGTTTTCATTAGTTTCGCTCACTCTCAAAATCAAGCATTTTACTGCAGGTTGGAGCAGTTTGTATCTGAGCACAGGAATAAGGTAGGGAAGAATTCAAATACTCATTTTGACTGCCTCCAGAAGTTAGATCAGATGGCCAATGCAATTTGGTGCTAGGTCTTTCCCTTTAGGTTTTACCCCCACAATGTTTTCATTAGTTTCGCTCACTCTCAAAATCAAGCATTTTACTGCAGGTTGGAGCAGTTTGTATCTGAGCACAGGAATAAGGTAGGGAAGAATTCAAATACTCATTTTGACTGCCTCCAGAAGTTAGATCAGATGGCCAATGCAATTTGGTGCTAGGTCTTTCCCTTTAGGTTTTACCCCCACAATGTTTTCATTAGTTTCGCCACTCTCAAAATCAAGCATTTTACTGCAGGTTGGAGCAGTTTGTATCTGAGCACAGGAATAAGGTAGGGAAGAATTCAAATACTCATTTTGACTGCCTCCAGAAGTTAGATCAGATGGCCAATGCAATTTGGTGCTAGGTCTTTCCCTTTAGGTTTTACCCCACAATGTTTTCATTAGTTTCGCTCACTCTCAAAATCAAGCATTTTACTGCAGGTTGGAGCAGTTTGTATCTGAGCACAGGAATAAGGTAGGGAAGAATTCAAATACTCATTTTGACTGCCTCCAGAAGTTAGATCAGATGGCCAATGCAATTTGGTGCTAGGTCTTTCCCTTTAGGTTTTACCCCCACAATGTTTTCATTAGTTTCGCTCACTCTCAAAATCAAGCATTTTACTGCAGGTTGGAGCAGTTTGTATCTGAGCACAGGAATAAGGTAGGGAAGAATTCAAATACTCATTTTGACTGCCTCCAGAAGTTAGATCAGATGGCCAATGCAATTTGGTGCTAGGTCTTTCCCTTTAGGTTTTACCCCCACAATGTTTTCATTAGTTTCGCTCACTCTCAAAATCAAGCATTTTACTGCAGGTTGGAGCAGTTTGTATCTGAGCACAGGAATAAGGTAGGGAAGAATTCAAATACTCATTTTGACTGCCTCCAGAAGTTAGATCAGATGGCCAATGCAATTTGGTGCTAGGTCTTTCCCTTTAGGTTTTACCCCACAATGTTTTCATTAGTTTCGCTCACTCTCAAAATCAAGCATTTTACTGCAGGTTGGAGCAGTTTGTATCTGAGCACAGGAATAAGGTAGGGAAGAATTCAAATACTCATTTTGACTGCCTCCAGAAGTTAGATCAGATGGCCAATGCAATTTGGTGCTAGGTCTTTCCCTTTAGGTTTTACCCCCACAATGTTTTCATTAGTTTCGCCACTCTCAAAATCAAGCATTTTACTGCAGGTTGGAGCAGTTTGTATCTGAGCACAGGAATAAGGTAGGGAAGAATTCAAATACTCATTTTGACTGCCTCCAGAAGTTAGATCAGATGGCCAATGCAATTTGGTGCTAGGTCTTTCCCTTTAGGTTTTACCCCCACAATGTTTTCATTAGTTTCGCTCACTCTCAAAATCAAGCATTTTACTGCAGGTTGGAGTTTGTATCTGAGCACAGGAATAAGGTAGGGAAGAATTCAAATACTCATTTTGACTGCCTCCAGAAGTTAGATCAGATGGCCAATGCAATTTGGTGCTAGGTCTTTCCCTTTAGGTTTTACCCCACAATGTTTTCATTAGTTTCGCTCACTCTCAAAATCAAGCATTTTACAGGTTGGAGCAGTTTGTATCTGAGCACAGGAATAAGGTAGGGAAGAATTCAAATACTCATTTTGACTGCCTCCAGAAGTTAGATCAGATGGCCAATGCAATTTGGTGCTAGGTCTTTCCCTTTAGGTTTTACCCCACAATGTTTTCATTAGTTTCGCTCACTCTCAAAATCAAGCATTTTACTGCAGGTTGGAGCAGTTTGTATCTGAGCACAGGAATAAGGTAGGGAAGAATTCAAATACTCATTTTGACTGCCTCCAGAAGTTAGATCAGATGGCCAATGCAATTTGGTGCTAGGTCTTTCCCTTTAGGTTTTACCCCACAATGTTTTCATTAGTTTCGCTCACTCTCAAAATCAAGCATTTTACTGCAGGTTGGAGCAGTTTGTATCTGAGCACAGGAATAAGGTAGGGAAGAATTCAAATACTCATTTTGACTGCCTCCAGAAGTTAGATCAGATGGCCAATGCAATTTGGTGCTAGGTCTTTCCCTTTAGGTTTTACCCCCACAATGTTTTCATTAGTTTCGCTCACTCTCAAAATCAAGCATTTTACTGCAGGTTGGAGCAGTTTGTATCTGAGCACAGGAATAAGGTAGGGAAGAATTCAAATACTCATTTTGACTGCCTCCAGAAGTTAGATCAGATGGCCAATGCAATTTGGTGCTAGGTCTTTCCCTTTAGGTTTTACCCCACAATGTTTTCATTAGTTTCGCTCACTCTCAAAATCAAGCATTTTACTGCAGGTTGGAGCAGTTTGTATCTGAGCACAGGAATAAGGTAGGGAAGAATTCAAATACTCATTTTGACTGCCTCCAGAAGTTAGATCAGATGGCCAATGCAATTTGGTGCTAGGTCTTTCCCTTTAGGTTTTACCCCACAATGTTTTCATTAGTTTCGCTCACTCTCAAAATCAAGCATTTTACTGCAGGTTGGAGCAGTTTGTATCTGAGCACAGGAATAAGGTAGGGAAGAATTCAAATACTCATTTTGACTGCCTCCAGAAGTTAGATCAGATGGCCAATGCAATTTGGTGCTAGGTCTTTCCCTTTAGGTTTTACCCCACAATGTTTTCATTAGTTTCGCCACTCTCAAAATCAAGCATTTTACTGCAGGTTGGAGCAGTTTGTATCTGAGCACAGGAATAAGGTAGGGAAGAATTCAAATACTCATTTTGACTGCCTCCAGAAGTTAGATCAGATGGCCAATGCAATTTGGTGCTAGGTCTTTCCCTTTAGGTTTTACCCCCACAATGTTTTCATTAGTTTCGCTCACTCTCAAAATCAAGCATTTTACTGCAGGTTGGAGCAGTTTGTATCTGAGCACAGGAATAAGGTAGGGAAGAATTCAAATACTCATTTTGACTGCCTCCAGAAGTTAGATCAGATGGCCAATGCAATTTGGTGCTAGGTCTTTCCCTTTAGGTTTTACCCCCACAATGTTTTCATTAGTTTCGCTCACTCTCAAAATCAAGCATTTTACTGCAGGTTGGAGCAGTTTGTATCTGAGCACAGGAATAAGGTAGGGAAGAATTCAAATACTCATTTTGACTGCCTCCAGAAGTTAGATCAGATGGCCAATGCAATTTGGTGCTAGGTCTTTCCCTTTAGGTTTTACCCCACAATGTTTTCATTAGTTTCGCCACTCTCAAAATCAAGCATTTTACTGCAGGTTGGAGCAGTTTGTATCTGAGCACAGGAATAAGGTAGGGAAGAATTCAAATACTCATTTTGACTGCCTCCAGAAGTTAGATCAGATGGCCAATGCAATTTGGTGCTAGGTCTTTCCCTTTAGGTTTTACCCCACAATGTTTTCATTAGTTTCGCTCACTCTCAAAATCAAGCATTTTACTGCAGGTTGGAGCAGTTTGTATCTGAGCACAGGAATAAGGTAGGGAAGAATTCAAATACTCATTTTGACTGCCTCCAGAAGTTAGATCAGATGGCCAATGCAATTTGGTGCTAGGTCTTTCCCTTTAGGTTTTACCCCACAATGTTTTCATTAGTTTCGCTCACTCAAAATCAAGCATTTTACTGCAGGTTGGAGCAGTTTGTATCTGAGCACAGGAATAAGGTAGGGAAGAATTCAAATACTCATTTTGACTGCCTCCAGAAGTTAGATCAGATGGCCAATGCAATTTGGTGCTAGGTCTTTCCCTTTAGGTTTTACCCCCACAATGTTTTCATTAGTTTCGCTCACTCTCAAAATCAAGCATTTTACTGCAGGTTGGAGCAGTTTGTATCTGAGCACAGGAATAAGGTAGGGAAGAATTCAAATACTCATTTTGACTGCCTCCAGAAGTTAGATCAGATGGCCAATGCAATTTGGTGCTAGGTCTTTCCCTTTAGGTTTTACCCCCACAATGTTTTCATTAGTTTCGCTCACTCTCAAAATCAAGCATTTTACTGCAGGTTGGAGCAGTTTGTATCTGAGCACAGGAATAAGGTAGGGAAGAATTCAAATACTCATTTTGACTGCCTCCAGAAGTTAGATCAGATGGCCAATGCAATTTGGTGCTAG
>WWNC01000381.1:0-29231 GCA_011125475.1 Melanerpes aurifrons | reverse complement strand
AAGAGCAATTGCTTAAAATCCAAAGCACCTTCCTGTTTGTTTCTCCGAGTCAAGCAAGCAATAAATCAAGCTAATTATCCTCGAGCCCCTAGTTGGGCAGCCAAAAAGAAATGTGGTGGGTTGAGAGAGAAGGCCTATAATAACAGGTAGGATTCACAAGGGTTAGGAACAAGGATGGATGGGGAAAATACAAATACAAAACCAGACCTTTGCAGAGGCATGGATGTAGCGGGGAGAGGACCAGGCCTGACCACGTGGCAGAGAAGCAGGAAGCCAGCAGCAACTCTCTTTCATCCCTTTGAGGCAAAAGTAAAGCCAAATGGGAGTGGAATAGACTAACTCAGTTCACCAGGGGAAAATGCTCTCCAGGGATAGCAAAGGTCTCACAAGCCCTCCCCACCCTGCTTTCAGGATGGGCGTAACCCATCACAGGAAGGCAGGGAAGTCAAACTTGGGCCATATTTTCAGAGAGCCTCAGCTGCTCTCCTTTGGAAGGACAGCATTGGATGCTCATCCTCTCTGAAACTGATGACCAGGAGCTCATCCCTCAATCCAACATCAGCTTTTGGGTTTCTGGGAATCCTTGTCCAGGTCACCAGAGGGGCTCTAGCAGGTACGGCAGGGTCTGCAGCAGCAGCGGTTGGTGATGCAGGAGAGGTCAAAGCCCCCAGAGCTGATGGGCACTCCCTCAGAGCTGTGGATGCTGCCAACAGCAGCAGAGGTGGAAGAGCTCACAGAAGTGTTCTGAGGCAAGGAGCAGAGGATGGGTCCAGGCAGGGTCACTATCACAGTAGGAGGCTGGATGGATTTCTGCAGCAGGAATGTGTCCATATTGGTAGAAACCTTCTTAAGTGCCAGACGGGTGAGGTCCAGGCAAATGATGCTGGCCTGGGGCATGCTTGGAGGGGTTGCCTATGGATGTGTTGACAGGAAGGCCTCCAGCTACCCCAGCTCTGCAATCCTTGGCCAGCCAGCCACGGCCTTTCCTTTTGAAGTCATGTTGTGTCTTTCTCTGTCCCCTTTTCCATCTCAACACAATGAGGATATTCCCTTTTGAGTCTCCCTGCTGCTCTCCCAAATCCCAAGGGAAAATTTGAGAGGAGTGAGGTGATGTGAGGAAAACATCTCTGCAGACACCAAGGACAGTAAGTGTAATTTCTACCATGGACTTCAAGATGGACTCTGTCCTCTTCAAAGACCTACTTAGATATCCCATGGGCTAGGGCTCTAGAGGGTAGTGGGGGCAGGATAGCTGGTCAATATTCAAACACTACCTCCTCCAAGCTCAGGACAGAGGTATTCCCTTAAAAATACTATAAAAATAAAGTAAAGAAGGCAGGAAAGCTTCATGGATAAGCAAGGAGCTCCTAAAATCTCAAATGGAAGAGAGAAGGTCTACTACACATGAAAAAAGGGTCTGATCAATTGGGAAGTTTATAGGCATGCTGCCAGAACATGTAGAGACACAACAAGAAAGGAACTTAGTCTGGCTAGGGAAGTAAAAGGAAACAAGAAGAAGTTCTTCAAACATATCAATGGGAAAAGGAAGAATAGGGAACAAGTGAGCCCACTGCTAAATGAGGCAGGAGGGATGACAGCAGAGGATGCAGAGATGGCAAAATTGCTGAATGCCTTCTTTGCTTCAGTCTTCACTCCTAAAACCAACCCTCAGGAATCTCAGTCATTGGGAACAGGAGAGGAAAACTGGAGGGAGGAAGATATGCCACTGGCTGGCAAAGACTGGGTTAGAGATCACCTGGACAAACTGAAACTGCCCAAATCCATGGGACCCCATGGGATGCATCCACGTGTGCTGAGGAGCTGCTGATGGTGCTGCTGAGCTGCTCTCCATCAGTTTTGAGAAATCCTGGAGAACAGGAGAGGTGCCTGAGGACTGGAAGCAAGCCAATGTTACTGAAGTCTTCAAAAGGGGCAAGGAGGAAGACCCAGGCAACTACAGACCAGCCAGCCTCACCTCCATCCCTGGTAAGGTGATGGAGCAGCTCATTCTGGAGACCAGCTCTAACCACATGAAAGAAAAGAGGAGGAGTCAAGTTGGATTTACAAGTTATCAGGAGTAGCCAAGATGAGTTTACTAAGGGAAGCCTTGCTTGACTAATCCAATAGCCTTCTGCAAAGCTGTGACCAAATGGGTAGAGGGAGAGCAGTGGATGTCATCTACCCTGACTTCAGTAAGGCATTTGGCAGTCTCCCACAACAGTCTTGTAAGAAAACTCAAACAAAGTAGCATAGATGATTGGACTGTGAGGTGGACTGGAAACTGGCTCAACAACAGAGTTCAGAGGGCTGTGATCAGTGGCACAGTCAAGTTGGAGGCCTGTGGCCAGTGGTGTTCCTCAGGGATCAATACTGGGTCCAGTTTTGTTCAATATCTTCACTGACGACCTAGATGAGGAGATCGAGTGGAGCCTTTGCTGGTGATACAAAACTGGGAGGGGGTGGCTGACTGATGTGAATATGAAATATTAATAGGGCAGAAATACTGATAAAATATGACTTATTATTTCTTCATATTAAATACTGCAAAAACCTGATGAACAGTATATGTAAAGGTACAGGTGTATGGTCGTGGTGGCAATCTCCACACAAAGGAACAGGCCACAGTTGAAACAATTGAGAGCAAAACCAAAACTGCAAAGCAGTTATTCCACTGGAAAGAGAACCCACGGTGCAGTGTGCTGCTTGCCCACTAGGAAAAGACTCGACCAGCACCTTGCTGCTGAAACTGTGGCAAGGAGTCAAGAACATAGAACCTTTTGCCAAGAGACTTGAGAGAAATAAAGCAATTTTGCTCACAAGTGATGATCTCGGGAATTTAGCAGGGCTGCTGCATTTATAATCCACAGATCACAGGACCACGCGAACACGCGCAGGGATTCAAACAAAAGCAAAATGACATTAAACACTTGAGCGCTGGAAAAGTACAGTTTGACTCGCTGAAGGCTGTGTAGCTGTAGCTAAGCTGAATGCTGCCCAGGCTTGGGGAGCTCGGCGCTGCCGTGGCTGTCTCCAGCTCGCTCGCTCCCGGGGCATGTGCAGAGGCAGCTCTCTGCCGCAGCTGCGGGGCGCGGCTTGGCTTCGCTGCTAGGCAACCGTTCAGGCGGCCGGTACTGGAGAACAGGTTCTGGGGCGCGCGGGATGCTGCCGTAGGCAGTGGGTCCACCTGAAACAAGCACTTGCATGCTTTTCCCCTAGTGCTGGTGGCACTGCGGAGTTTGCAGAGCCCTGGGGGGAGCAGTTTCCCCGGAGCGGCTTGCAGAGCGGTGGGGGTGTGAAGGGTCCATCCCCCAGCTCAGACTATAGCCGTCTCTCAGCTCGAAATGAGAGAACAGCAGCAGCTTCTCTCTGCTGCCGCTCTTCCCGGGCTTTTCCCGGTGCGGGCGTTTGGCGTGGGCCGGCACCAGGCTCCTCGGGGCTGTGCAGCACTGTAGCTTATGGGCGACAGCTCCTTTCCCGGCTCGCGTTTCGCCCGGCTCGGGTAACTCCCGAGTCTCCTAGGACTGGGCTGGCTGCGGACGGGCGGTGACATTCTGCTCTCGAGCGAGCAGGTCTCCAACGGTTCCTGCACTCGGTGCTGCGGTCTGCACTAGTCACGCTTAGAATTCCTCCCTGTGAGCTGGGAGTATCTTCTATCACAGAGAGGTTTTGGGGATGGCAACTGGGTTGCGGTGAGAGCTGTCAGGACTTATGCTCACATGAGAAGCCCCAGGGCCAAGGGGGGATTTCTGAGCAGCCATGGAAAGGCAAGGACTGATGGCCATTGGCTGCAGAGTGACTAGGGATGTCTTCCTCACCTTCAAGAAGCACTGTGTGAAAGAGGTCTCACTGCAGAGTGTCCCACTCTCCAAAGCCTCTGGCCCTCACCAATTTCCCCTGCTAAGCAAGGGCTTTGTCCCTCAGCAGTCAGCATGCAGATGGAAAGAACAGTCCAGGGACACAGGCAGCGTTGCAGCAATTTTTTAATGAGTCTGAAGACAGAAATGAGGTCACTCCCAGTGGAGGTGCCCAGCAAGGGGAGGAGCAGAAGCAGCCAAGAATCCATTTCCCTTTTCCTGTGACAGAGTCCCCACAGGACTTCTACTAACATGCCCAACAAAGAGAGAGAGGCTGGAGGGTTCATCCAGCGTGCTTCCTGGGGCCCTCACGGCAGTTTTGAGCAGAGCACGAGACAATGAAGGAAAGAGAGAACAAGGCTGAGTGGAAGACAAAAGGCAGATATTGGCCATGCTTAGAGAGAGCCCAAAATATCACCTTTCAACTTGCACTTAAAGGACAAGCCAGAGGTGACCAGCAGCTCTAAAACAATGGCCCAGAATACGATCTTCTGTCCAGCATCATGTTCTGAGTGCACAGAGGCCCTTGTCTCATGTAGTCACCAGCAGCTCTAGCAGGGCGGCAGGGCCTGCAAGAGTAGCGGTTGGTGATGCAGGAGAGGTCAAAGCCCCGGAGTTGATGGGCACTCCCTCAGAGCTGAGGATGCTGCCAACAGCAGCGGAGGTGGAGGAGCCCACAGCAGTGTTCTGAGGGAAGGAGCTGAGGATGGGTCCTGGCAGGGTCACCACCACAGCAGGTGGCTGGATGGCAACGGTGGAGTCCTGGCACTTCACACAGCAGGGCTCATTGCAGCTGTTGGCCAGCGGGGTTGGGCCACAGGGCTGGCAGGGTGGGCATGGCCTGCAGCAGGACATGGCTTGGGTCTGGAGGTTCACCTGGATGAGAAGGCAGGGGAGGAAACAGAGAAGGTGAGTGGATGAGGGAGGAGCAGCCTGGTGACACTGGAGCCAAGGCCAAGCCTGAGTGCCCTGCTGGAGTCTGTGCAGAGTCTTCATCACCCTGTTAAGAGCAACCTGGCCCAGGAGGCTCTCTCTGAGTTCAGAAACCAAAGCTCCTCAGACACTTCCCTGCCTCCCCCTTAGCAGACCCTCTCCCTGCTTCCCACTCTCCAGACAAGAAGTACCAAAACCCAGGACAGAACAGAGGCAATAGGAGCTGAGAGCTCCATCAGGAGAGATCTCCTTATGGAAGAGGAGCAGAAGGAGCTCCAGACTCACCTGGTTGCCAAGGAGAAGGAGGCAGGAGAAGTGGATGAGAGAGCAGGACCTGGGCTGCCTTTTATACCTGCCCCTCATTGCTGCAGGACCAGAGGCACCTTGGCAGAGGTAACAATTTTTGCACAAGCTCATCTTGAATGCAAAGCATCACAGCTAAGGACATGGCTGTGCTTTCATTTCCTGCACTGCTGCCTTTTCATTTCCAGGTTTGTGTCAGGACCACACCCCAGCTAAAGCTGCTTCTGAGTGATGGGAGGAAAGGCCTCAGCATTTCCAGGTCAGGAATGCAGCAGTGTGGGCAGCTGCCTTCTCTGAAGCTACAGGAAATGGGAAGACCAGATCCTGACATTAACCCAAATTTGAAAGCACTCCCTCTGCAGAAAAAAAAGGCACCCAGTGTGTGCTGGTGAGACTCCAAGGGCCAGCTGCTATTAATTGTGTGATGGACACCTGACAGATAATGTATATAATTACACAATTATCTATATATGAACTTCACCAGAAAAGCAACCTGTGTGATCTGATGGTTCCTAACACTGGCTCACAATTCCAGAGCATCCCCTGCAGAGGTCTGCTGATGGCATGAGAGTCTCCTGGGCAGAACAGGAACCATGTTTGCAGTGCAAGGCAGTGCTTACCCTGTGGTTGCCTCAGGAAGGCAGCCAGGATGAGACAGCCGAGGTGCATGCTGAGACTGATCCTGCTGCATGTGTGAGAGAGACTCCAAAGCCTACATGTCCCACCAGGATCCCTGGATTCCCCATGGCGGGAACACTCTGTGTGCTTGCAGCACAGAAGGCCAATCACATCCTGGGCTGCATCCAAAGCAGCACTGCTAGCAGATCCAGAGATGTAATTCAGCCACTTTTCTCTGGTGAGACTGCATCCAGGTACTGGAGCCCTCAACACAGGAAGGACATGGACCTGATGGAGCAGGTCCAGAGGAGGGCCACACAAATGATCAGGGGTTGGAGCAACTCTGCTACAGATAGGATGAGGGAGCTGGTATTGTTCAGCCTGGAGAAGGGAAGGCTCCAGGGAGACCGAATAATGACCTTCCAGTACCTGAAGGGGCTTACAAGAAGGATGGAGAGAGACTGCTTGCAAAGGCCTGCAGTGATAGGACAAGAGGCAATGGCTTTTAACTAGAGCAGAGCAGATTTGGATTGGAGGTTAGGAACAAGTTATGCACCATGAGCCTGCTGGAACACTGCAACAGGTTGCCCAAGGGGGTGGTTGGAGCCCCATCCCTGGAGATACTCAAGGTGGGGCTGGACAGGGCTCTGAGCAACCTGATCTGGTTGAGAATGTGCCTGCTGACTGCAGAGGAGGTTGGACTAGGTGACCTTTGGAGGTCTCTCAACCCAGACTACTCTATGATTCTGTGATTCTTCCTGGTCTGAAAGTCCAGTGGAATACTCCCAGCCACAGTCAGAAACGCCTGCTCTTATGCACACCCTGATGCTCCACTGCAGGAGCCCCAAGCATCTGGCTGTGTCTCTTCTAGCAAGAAAACCAACAACATCAGAGGCTCCAGCCAGAACTTCAGAGTCTACAAGAACCTTCTTCAAATGTCTGTAACAGTAACAGTTGCCATCATCATATTCAGCAGCTGTGTTTCCCCTTTTACCCTAAGAAATCAGAGCACTGCACAACCTCAGAGACAAAAGGAGTTTCCAAGGTGTGCTCAACCTCAACCAGACAAGGATGTCGTCTCCTAGGGTCTTTAGGAAGTCCACTGGCACAGAGCTGGATGCAGGTAGTCTTTCCATGCAGCCAAGCTGGACAGGAAGGGACCAGAACACTCTCCCATCCCAGGCTCCACAGCAAAAGAAAAGCAAACACAGAAAGATTAAAACTTCTTCCTTTTGAAAGTGAGGGGCAAAGAGGGACAGACCAGCCCCTCTGACACTATCTCCTCTGCAACACCTTTGGAGTGTCTCCTTCCTTGATGCTTGTGTCTCCTCAAGCTCTTGATGAGGTTGGCCTCTCCTGTCTCCCACACAGTGTCTCTCCCTGTCAGCACACCTTGAGGCTGCAGCTCTCACAAACGCAAGGGTCAACATGCTCTCACAACACAAGGGTCAGAGTGGCTGGGTTCAGAGTGGCTGGAGAGTGGCCAGGCAGAGAGGGACTTGGGGGTCGATGGTATGCTGAACATGAGCCTCCAGTGTGGCACACGGCCAGGAGGGCCAATGGCATCCTGGCCTGCATCAAGAACAGTGTGGCCAGCAGGAGCAGGGAGGTCATTCTGCCCCTCTACACTGCACTGGTTAGGCCACACCTTGATGCCCAGGTCCAGTTCTGGGCCCTTCAATTTAGGAAGGATGTTGACTTGCTGGAACATGTCAGAGAAAGGCAACAAAGCTGGGGAGGCATCTGGAGCACAGCCCTGTGAGGAGAGGCTGAGGGAGCTGGGGTTGCTTAGCCTGGAGAAGCGGAGGCTCAGGGGAGACCTTGTTGCTCTCTACAACTACCTGAAGGGAGCTTGTAGACAGGCAGAGTTGGTCTCTTCTCCCAGGCTACCAGCACCAGAACAAGAGGACACAGTCTCAGGCTGCGCCAGGAGAGGTTTAGGCTGGAGGTTAGGAAGAAGTTCTACACAGAGAGAGTGATTACCCATTGGAATGGGCTGCCTGAGGAGGCGGTGGAGTCACCATCATTGGAGGTGTTCAGGAGGAGACTTGATAGGGTGCTTGGTTGCATGGTTTAGTTGATTAGGTGGTGTTTTATTGCTTGTCACTCAGGAGAAGAGGCCAACACCCACCTCACTGCAACCTCCTTTCAGGAAGTTGTGGAGAGCAATGAGCTGTTGGCTCAGCCTCTTCTTCTCCAGGATGAAAAGTCTCACAGGTGATCCACACCAGACTTGTCCAAACCACACTGGTGGAACAAGATTCAAAGTGACAGGCAAAACCAGGCCCCAGACCTCCCTGAGAACCTGCACAGAGTGCACAGAGAAAGGATTATGAGCAAAAACCTGCAAGAGCACTGTTATTGCTGCAGTTGGGTCAAAGCCATTAGAGACATACAGGGGAACAATAGACAAGTGTGGTGGATTTACAAAGCAGTGGAGCTAGCAGTGTAGGATTTTGCAGGGAATATTTACAAATTTACAATATCTACAATATATACAAAGATATACAGCAGTGTAACACAGAAATGAGAGTAACCCCCTCGGCCGAGGTGTTCCCCCTGCCGAGGGTTCCCCCACCTCCGCTCCCCTCTCTTCCCCCTTTCCCCAGAATAGTTCGGAAAAGAGGGAGAAAGAATAAAGAAAAAGTTAAAGCAGTTTGTGTTAATTGAAAAAAGTTACAGGCCTCTTATCTTTCAAGGCCGGAGTCTTGGCAGAAAACCCAGCACAGCCAGAAAGCTGCTGCCTGAAGGGAGATGCGGAAGCAAGAGTGACAGAGAAGTGCTGGGAATGCCCACTTCACTCTCAGGCCAGATAGTGCTTCCTCCCACTCAACCAATTGAAAATTAGTTTAGACTCTTCCTTCCGTTTACCAACTTCCGTCCACCATATTCCCTTTCTTAAAGGGACACCGTCAACCGGCACAATCCACCCCTTCTAAACAATTTTCATTGACTGTTTATACTGTCCATCCAATCCAAGATGATATTTACAGTTCGTGATTAAAGTTCATAGTCCATTCCGGCTATGCTCAGGTGTAGATGATTCAAAAGTCCAAGAAAATCAGAAAATGAGAAAAATGGAAAACAGTTTATTTCTTCACTGGAGAAGCAAAGAAAAGGGAAACAGGGAAATTTCAGGGTCTCTTAGTTGACTCAGGGCTCTCAGGGATCTCAGGGTTCGCACCGTAGATTTCTCGTTAATTCTTCTTTTTGGGCGCGATGTAGCTGTACAACAGTTTGAAGTCAACCTCTTTCAGCTAAAGTTAAATTTCTTTGTGGAATACACTGAATTTCACCATTCTCTTGCATTACCCAATAAGTGTGACCTGGACCTTCAGCTGAAACCACCCCTCGGACAGGTTTAGCCTCTCCTGAGGGTGAAAATACCCAAACAGTTTTACCTAACAGATTCTTTTCTCTAACAACAGGAACTCTATCACCTTCTACTTTCCGTAGCAAATCTGAATATGCAGGTCCAGCTCGGTTCACTGAACCTCTACTATTTACCAGCCAGGTTGCTTGTGCTAAATGTTTTCCCAGTTTTTCAAAGATCCACCCCCATGGCTTTAAGAGTGGTCTTCAACAAACCATTGTAGCGTTCTATCTTCCCTGAAGCTGGTGCATAGTAGGGAATGTGGAATATCCACTCAATACCGTGCTCTTTGCCCAGTTCTTTACAAGGTTGTTCTTGAAATGAGTTCCGTTGTCTGACTCAATCCTCTCTGGAGTTCCGTGTCTCCACAGGATTTGTCTCTCCAGACCGAGAATGGTGTTGCGTGCAGTTGCATGTGGAACTGGATAAGTTTCCAACCATCCAGTGTTTGCCTCTACCATAGTAAGCACGTATTGCTTACCAGAACGAGAACGTGGTAGAGTGATGTAGTCAATCTGCCAAGCTTCACCATACTTGTACTTGGACCATCTGTCACCATACCACAAGGGCTTAAGTCGTTTTGCCTGCTTAATAGCAGCACAAATGTCACAGTCATGGATGACTTGCGTGATAGCATCCATGGAAATGTCTATGGCCTGTCACGAGCCCATTGGTATGTTGCATCTCTGCCTTGATGTCCTGATGAATCGTGAGCCCACCGAGCTAAGAATATCTCACCCGGTGTTTCCAGTCGAGATCAAGATTAGAGTCCATGTCTACTTGAGAAACTCTTGCAGCTAGATCTGCCTGATGGTTGTGTTGCTGTTCCTCAGTAGCTTTGCTCTTAGGAATGTGAGCATCGATGTGTCTCACTTTCACTGGAATTCTCTCGATTCGATCAGCAATGTCCTGCCACAGGTTGGCTGCCCAAATGGGTTTTCCTTTTCTCTGCCAACCACTCTTCTTCCAGTTCTTTAGCCAACCCCATAGAGCATTGGCTACCATCCATGAGTCGGTGTAGAGATAAAGCTTTGGCCATCTCTCACTTTCAGCCACGTCGAGAGCTAGCTGGACAGCTTTTACCTCTGCGAACTGACTGGATTCTCCTTCTCCATCTTTCGCCTCTGCAACTCGGCGTGTTGGACTCCACACTGCAGACTTCCACCTTCGCTTGTTTCCAACAAGACGACAGGAACCGTCTGTGAACAAAGCATATTTCTTTTCATCATCAGAAAGGTCATTGTAAGGAGGAGCTTCTTCAGCACGAGTTACTTTCTCCTCTGGAGGTTTAGCACAGTTGATACCTTCAGGCCAACTTGAGATCACCTCCACTAGACCAGGTCTGTCAAGATTTCCCATTCGAGCTCTCTGTGTTATCAGAGCCATCCACTTGACCATGTGGAGTCTGTGGCATGATGTGGTGTGGAACCTTTGCCTTTGAACATCCAATTCAAAACTGGTAATCTGGGAGCTAAGAGAAGTTGTGATTCAGTTCCAATCACTTCAGAAGATGCTTTCACTCCTTCATAGGCAGCTAAGATTTCTTTTTCTGTTGGAGTATAATTAGCCTCTGAACCTCTGTAACCTCGACTCCAGAAACCAAGAGGTCGTCCACGTGTCTCACCTGGAGCTTTTTGCCACAAGCACCAGGTTGGACCATTGTCACTTGCAGCCGTGTACAAAATGTTCTTAATGTCTGGACCATCTCGGACAGGTCCCAGACCCATTGCTTGAACTTACCTCTTGCTTTATCTGGTCAAAGGCTGCTTGTTGTTCAGGTCCCCAGTGGAAATGGTTTCTCTTTCGAGTCACATCATACAGAGGTTTCACAATCTGACTGTATCCAGGAATGTGCAGTCTCCAAAATCCCACTATCCCCAAGAAACGTAGGGTCTCTTGCTTGTTTGTGGGATTTGCCATGGTAGAGACTCTATTTACCACATCCACTGGAATGTGTCTGCGTCCATCTTGCCATCGCACTCCCAGAAACTGAATTTCTGTGGTAGGTCCTTTCACCTTGTCTCATTTGATGGCAAAACCTGCATTCAGAAGAATGTCAATGATCTTGTTACCTTTCTCGAAGACTTCCTCAGCAGTTTTACCCCAGACAATGATATCATCGATGAACTGGATGTGTTCTGGAGCACTGCCTTTCTCCAGAGCATCGTGGATCACTGCATGACAGATGCTTGAGCTGTGAATCCAGCCCATTGGCAGCCTGTTGAAAGTGTATTGGATTCCTCTCCAGGTGAAAGCAAACTGAGGCCTGCATTCCTCTGCTATGGGAATAGAGAAAATGCATTAGCAATGTCTATGGTAGCATACCATTTGGCCTCTTTAGTTCCAGCTCATACTGGAGCTCCATCATGTCTGGTACTGCTGCACTCATAGGTGGTGTCACTTCATTTAGGGCTCGGTAGTCTACTGTCAGACGCCAGTCTCCATTCTGCTTCCGCACAGGCCACATTGGACTGTTGAAAGGTGAATGAGTTTTGCTGACGACTTTCTGACTCTCCAACTGACGAATCAGATTCTGAATGGGCAACAAAGAGTCACGGTTGGTTCTGTATTGTCTGTGATGCACAGTCTGAGAAGCAACCGGCAATTTAATGTCCTGTATCTTGTGTTGTCCCACAACTGCAGATTCATCAGAAAGTTCAGGTCTGGCAGACAGCTTCAATTTCTGTCCATCAATTTCTATTGAAGCTACTCCAAAAGCCCATTTGTAACCTCTAGGGTCTTTGAAACGCCCTTCTCTCAGAAAATCAATTCCCAAAATACAAGGTGCATCAGGTCCGGTCACAATTGTATGCTTCCTCCATTGTTTACCAGTTAAACTTATATTAACCTCTACTTTACTTAACTCTTGAGATCCACCAGTGACTCCCAGAATAGTTATAGACTCTGATCCCTGATAATTTGATGGCATTATGGTGCACTGAGCTCCTGTATCAACCAAGGCCCTGTACTTCCGAAATTGTGAAATGCCAGGCCACTGGATGTACACATCCCAATAGATTCTATTATCTCTGTTATCCCTCTCCTCCCCCTGGCGGGAGGCAGGGGCACCCTAGTTATGGGGAACATGCGCACATGTGCATTGCACATAGTTTGCAGGGTTATAGCTTTGCATGTTATAACTGGAGCCACTGTTGGAGCCATAAGAGTCATTCTGGGGAACTGTGGAAGTAACAGCTACCCTTCTGGTATTGCTACCTCGGGTTCTGCCACTTTGCAATTCCCTCAGTCTCCTGAAAAGATTAGAAGTTGGTTGGCCATCCCAGCGGTTCATGTTTTCACCAAACTGATCACGCAGAGTTATCCAAATAGTTCTACGTGATTGCCTTGGTGGTCTGTTTTGGAACGACCTGTTTTGGAATGACCTGTTTTGGAATGACCTCCTTGGAGGACGTGTATTCCTCACAGATGAAACTTGTATCCACCTGGAGGGAGAATTGAAATTATCCTTTTGTGCCAATTGGTATATGGAATCTTTTAACTCTCTTATGCAATTATCACCAGACATCGTTTTAATGGCTGAAACTCTGGATGACTCTGGGGCTGATCAATTCTTTTGATCTAGTTTTAATAACAAAACAAGCTCTGGACACCTTTTTCTCTCGCCACAAGGAATACAGAGAAAACACATTTTATCACCAGCAGCAGAATTATACACATCAAAATCACCTTTGGGTCCCAGGCATCACCTAAAGTTACTCTCTCCTCAGGCGGAATCTTAAAACCCTTTATCTCAATTGGGAGAGTGGTGGAGGTAACATTCCTGTATCTCACTGGCCATAGTAAATTAATACATTTTCCATACCATAATTTAACTCTATACATAACCCACATATAAATTGTCCGCACCAAATATTTACCCAGGTAATCCAAAAGCAAACCCAAACAATATCTGTAAACCAGAGCCCCAAAAATTGAAAAGAACAATCGCTCCACAAACCACAAGACCTTCATGTTTGCTAATTCAGCTAGAAAACACTAAATCAATCAAGTAATAAATTAAACTAATTATCTGCCACACGTTGGGTACGCCAATAGAAAAAATGTGGTGGGTGAAAGGGTAAGGCCGAGAAGCCTCTTCCCTTCCCCCTTGTAAGGTAAAAGGAAAAAAATTGAAGGGAAAGGAAAAAAAAACCTCACCAGCCGAATTAGCAAAGCAGTGGAGCTATATTTACAAAGCAGTGTAGGATTTCTACAGGGAATATTTACAAATTTACAATATCTACAATATATACAAAGATATACATGTAACACAGAAATGAGAGTAGCCCCCTCGGCCGAGGGGGTCCTCACCTCCGCTCTCTCCTCTCTTCCCCCTTTCCCAGAATAGTTCGGAAAAGAGGGAGAAAGAATAAAGAAAGAAGTTAAAAGCAGTTTGTGTTAATTAGAAGCAGTTACAGGCCTGGTTATCTTATCAAGTCTGCTGCACCGAAGGAGATGCGGAAGCAAGAGTGAAAGAAGTGCTTTGGAAGAAGACCATATTCCCTTTCTTAAAGGGACAGCCTTGTTCTTGAAGGAAACTTTAGAAGAAGACCTAAGACACTGCCCTAAGCAGATCACCTGTCTGTGTGGAACTGCTCTTGTGGAGACCAGGTGTGTGGGCACATGGCCTGTCCCTGCCTGTGATCACAGACTGCCACACTGAAAAGCCCTGACCAAGCTTCCAGGCCTTAGACCAACACAAGGGATCAGAAGGGGAGTGTGGGAGTGGAAAGAGAGCAGTCTATGAAGACCAAGCATTGCTGCTCCCTGGCAGCACTGGTGCTGGGTCTCAGTCTGAAGGGGAAAGAGTCTCAGCTCTTCTGGAACATTCCTGAGTTATGAAATTAGAAGCACAAAGGAGGCCAAACTATCAACAGCCAGGCTGCTTATTAACAGAATAAAGTGAATGGAACAGAAGAAGGGAGAGAGAGAAGGAAGAAATGGAGAGAGAGAGAAGAGGAAAGGAATTATATTAGCACACCCCCCCACCCCCAAGATGGTTTTGGTGGGAGGAAGGGAGCTGCTGCTTTGGCTTGGAGCTGATTAAAAGACCAGTTGGGGTCTCACAGCACAGCTAGGACACAGGGCTGCTGGGGTTTGACTTCAGTGCTGCTGTAAAATCCCACAGCCTGAGCTCATGATTCACCAGAACTGGTGAAGGAGTTTTAAACTGCTGCTGCTGCCTTCAAGTTCTGCAGGAGCCACAGTGCCTTGGGAAAGCTCTGCCCCTGAAATCCCTGCACCCAAACACTCTGAGTCATAAACCAGGGACTGAGTCTGGCACAAGAGTTGGGTCTAAACCCACTTACACTTCTCTCTGCAGAGGAGGGTCCATGCTGATGCTGTGACTCAACAGGAGAGCTTCCCTTACCCCCTTCACTCCCAATCTCTCTGCAAAATCATTCCAGCCAAGCACCAAGGAGACTTTCCTGTCACAATCATTCTAATCCCACCCCAAATCCAGGGAACTTTGTGTATGACATCCATGTTGTAAGGAACAGAGTGAACCTTGACACCAAACTGAACCTGTTTGCATCTCTGTTACACCTTGCTGAAGTCCCTCAGCTTCTTTACCTGTGTCAAATCATCCTCCTGCTTCAGTCGAACTCACTGCAGCTTTCCTGTTCTGAGTGAGGTGCACTTGGGCTCTGACTTGTTTCTCCAAAGCCCTGGCCATTGATGTCCTAAACATGGCAACTCTTTCTTTGTTGTCAGGCTGTTGGGGGCTAGGTGAGGTGAAAACACCTCCATGGTGTCTGTAGGTATCTGCAGCCCTGTGGAGAAGGCCTTGGGGATATTAGAGTTAAAGAATCCTGGAATGGTTTGGGTTGGAAGGGACCTAAAAGAGCAACTAATCCAAACCCATGACCATGAGGAAGGACATCTTCCACCAGCTCAGGTTGCTCAGAGTTCCTGATCCTGGACACTTCAAGGGATGAGGAATCATAGAATTGTTAGGGTTGGAAGGGACCTCAAGGATCATCTAGCTCCAACCCCCTGCCATGGGCAGGGACACCTCACACTAGAGCAGGTTGCTCAAAGCCACATCCAGCCTGGCCTTCAGAACCTCCAGAGATGAGGCTTCCACCACCTCCCTGGGCAACCTGTGCCAGTGTCTCACCATCCTCATGGGGAAAAACTTCTTCCTAACATCCAACCTGAATCTACCCATTTCTATTTTTGTTCCATTCCCCCCAGTCCTATCACTTCCTGACACCCTCAAAAGTCCTTCCCCAGCTTTCTTGTAGCCCACTTCAGGTACTGGAAGGCCACAAGAAGGTCTCCTCAGAACCTTCTCTTCTCCCTTTCTCTGGGTAACCTTTTCCAGTGTCCTGCCACCCTCACCACAAAATATTTCCTCCTTATGTCTGATCTAGCTCTGCCTTCTTTCAGCTTAAAGCCACTGTCCTTTGAGCAGGGATTTGGAGGCATCTGACATATGACCACAAGGTAGTGGCTGAAGCCCCTGAGCCCAGTGGTGTGGAGAATGAGGAAGAGTAGAGGAGTAGCTTGAGAGTGCTTTGAGACATGAGAAGATTTCCTGACTAGTGAAGAGCAGCATGAGAAAGAAATAAAGCCACAAAGTGGAGCAGGAGAGGTCCAGGCTGGACATGAGGAGAAAGAAATGTCACTGCCAGGGCAGTGCTGTGGGGCAAGATATCACCCAGCAGCACCCTGGACCAGCTCAAGACTTGATATTTCAAGGAAGAGCCAGGGAGGATGGAGAGAGAGCAGCAAAGGAAGGTGCCAGCAAGGTGGGGCAGCTGGCTGGGTGACTACAGCCTGCAGGGAAAGAGGCTCAGCTGATGCAGCAGCAGAGGACAGCCTGAGGGGCAGATGACAGAGGGCTGTGGAAGAGCTGAAAGGCTCCTGGCAGAGCCAAGCTCTTCCTGCCTTTGGTTCTGGCTGTGGTCTGTGCCACTGATGCCTCTGAGGAGACAACTCCTCCTTGCAGCCCTGGGGCCTCATTGACTCCTTGTCCATCCTCGGGAGCCTGGGAGGGGTTGTGCCATACTCCTGCCCTTGGCATTGGTCCTCTCCACATCTCACTGCTTCAGAATCCCCCTGAGGGGTGAGTGAGGGACAGGATCTGCCTGTCCAGGAGTCAGGGGTCAGGGCTTGACCCTTTGCATTAATGAAACACCTCCAGGTTTGCTCAGCATCAGAGACATCTTCCTCTGCTTGTCCTGACCTCTCAGCACTGCCTCCACTTCTCTGCTCCAACCACAGCCTGGAGACACTTTCCCAGCAGTGTCCTCACTGGGACCCATCAACAAGAGAAGAAACTTCAGAGTTTGAAAGTGACTTAAACTTCTGGAGAGGTTTCATCATCTTCCTCTCAGTCTCTGATGTTTACCTGGCACCAAAGCCACCAGAGGGTCATTAAAATGCCCCTGGGTTGGTCCTCTGCTGCTCAGCTGGGCTGAGCTCCGTGGCTGGAGGGAGCTGCTGGAAAGTAGGCAGCAATGAAAAGTGTCAGCTGTGCCCAGGAGCAGCTCCTCTGCACTGCACAGCAGGGCTGAGGGCACTGCCAGGAGATCTCAACGAGATGAGGAAGGCAGAGAGAGCTTGGAGGTGTCCAGGAGGGTGACTGAGAGTTGACAGGAGGAGAAGTCACTGCAGGCACTGACATGGTGAGTCTGTGGGTGCAGGGCAGTGCAGGTGCAGCTCCTGGAGGCATCTCCTAAAGCTGGCACAGCCACAGCTGGTGGGGGCTGGAAGGAAATCTTCCTGTGCAGAGGCTCTTTTCAGGCTTTTCTGAAGAGCTGTGGAGCCCTGGGGTGCAGGCAGGGGTGGTGAGGGCTGTCCTTCAGAGCAGGGTCCCTGCAGCCCAGGGGCTGTGTGCTGGGGCAGGGATTCTGCTGCCTGCCAGGCTCAGCTCTCAGCCTGCCCAGGGAGCTCCACACAGTGCTGTGGGGAGAAGCTGTGAGTGGCAGGAGACAGCCCTGGCAGGCAGGGCAGGGCAGGGCAGGGCAGGGCAGGGTCCTTCTGTTGTGGGGAGGGAGCTGTGATGGCCAGAGCTGCTCACAGTCCTGGCTCCCCCCTGGGCATTTCTGAGGAGGCTTTGCAGAAGAGCATCAAGGCAGCATTTTGCTGGAAGGGAAGGAGTCTTGGCTTTGAATGTTGATCCCCTTGGTGTGCTGGGAGGGCAGTGTGAGACTAGAGTTTATTTCACTGCTGTTCATAAGAATCTGAGGTCTCATTAGCCTTTGTCTGAGCTGCTCCTGAGCCCTGCACACCCAGAGCTGCCCCTGGGCAGTGTCCTGCTGCTGGGAGGGGTCTGCAGGGCAGGGCTCAGCACACAGCAGGTGGGATGGGCTCTGTCAGCAGGGACAGGGAGGAGAGCTGGGCAGAGAGAAGCAGCTCCTGGCAGGGACAGCTGCCAGCAGCAGGGACTTGGGCAGCGGGGGGAGAGGGATCTGCTGGCAGAGATGCCCTGGCAAGGGGGATCAGGCACCTCTGTGCCATTCTCTGCACTGCAGACACATTTCCTAATGCAACCTTTTGCTCTCCTCTTCTACCCAGCAGAGGCAGTGCCCTCAAAGCTATGGGCTCCAGGTCAGGAGTCACAACCTTGGCAGCTGACATTCATCTGAAGGCTCCTGGAGTGTGCACACAAAAGGAGGACAAAAGCTCTTCAGTTCCATCCTGTGAGCTGCAGAGAGCAGAGCTGGGGAAGGAGAAGGCTTCACCCCCAGCCCCTCTGCCTTTCTCTCTTCCCTTCACTGTCTCTGCAGCACTGCAGGGCTGGTCCCTGTTTCTCCACCTCTCCATGGGACTCTCATTCCCTGGGATTGGGCTGTTGGTCACTTTCTGTTCTGACACCAGAGGAATCTTCATGGCAATTCTGGGTCCCTGCTGCATTTGAAGCTGTGATGAACTCTGCCATGGGTTGGTAGTGATGGGACTGAGCTGATCCATTCCTCATGCAGCTCAGGGACAGGGGTTACAATGAGGCTGAGAGAAGTGTGCCCTAACTTGTCACTGCCTTTCCCTCCTTGCACAGGTCTCCATGGCCAGAGGCAGCAGATGGCCAACAGCAGCTCCATCACCCACTTCCTCCTCCTGCCATTCCCAGGCACAAGGCAGCTGCAGCTCCTGCACTTCTGCCTCTTCCTGGCCATCTACCTGGCTGCCCTGCTGGGCAATGGCCTCATCATCACCACCATAGCCTGGGACCACCACCTCCACACCCCCATGTACTTCTTCCTCCTCAACCTTGCCCTCACTGACCTGGGTGCCATCTCCAGCACTGTGCCAAAATCCATGGCCAATTCCCTGAGGGACACCAGGGACATCTCTTACACAGGATGTGTTGTCCAGGTCTTTCTGTTTCCCTTTTTCATGTTTGCAGAGGTGTCGCTCCTCACCATCATGTCCTACGATCGCTACGTTGCCATCTGCAGACCCCTGCACTATGAGACCCTCCTGGGCAGCAGAGTTTGTGTCCACATGGCAGCAACTGCCTGGGCCAGTGGCTTTCTCTTTGCTCTGCTGCACACAGCCAATACATTTTCCCTGCCCTTCTGCCAGGGCAATGCTGTGGAACAGTTCTTCTGTGAAATCCCCCAGATCCTCAAGCTCTCCTGCTCCACATCCTACCTCAGGGAACTTTGGCTAATTGTGGTCAGTGCCTGTTTATCATTTGTCTGTTTTGTGTTGATTGTGGTGTCCTATGTGCAGATCTTCAGGGCAGTGCTGAGGATCCCCTCTCAGCAGGGACGCCACAAAGCCTTTGCCACCTGCCTCCCTCACCTGGCTGTGGTCTCCCTCTTTCTCAGCACTTCCTTCTTTGCCTACCTGAAGCCCTCCTCCATCTCCTACCCATCCCTGGACCTGGTGGTGTCAGTTCTGTACTCAGTGGTGCCTCCAGCAATGAACCCTCTCATCTACAGCCTGAGGAACCAGGAGCTCCAGACTGCCCTGAGCCAGCTGATCCCTGGATGCTCTCAGAAGCAATAAAGTCTTTGTCTTGTGCTGCAGAGCAGTTCTGATGTCACTCAGTGCAGGCCCAACCTGGCTGCTTGAGTTCTGGCTGCTGCTGCTGCTGCTGGTCTCCTTGTGAGAATGTTGTTCCCACACAGATGTCTTTCTTCAGACCATTTCTAGTTCAGTGTTGTCCTGTCTGGAGGCTGCAGACATGAGGAGCTGTGCTCCCTGTGTGTTCAACACAATAAAGGACCCTGCAGGGAGTTGTTTCTCTGAGCTCCTTCCTCCAAGGCTTCTGTGGAGCTGTAGGGCAGTGCCTGTGTGCAGAGGTGGAGGGGCAGAGTCGCAGCACAGCAGCAGTGCCAGCGAGCCCCAGAGCTTGGGCTGTCCTCAGCTGCCCTTTCTGCCCTTCCACTCTCTCCTGTTGAGCCTCTGTGCTGGGACAAGGCCTGAGTGCTCTGGCAGCTTGGGCACTGTGCTGCTGTGTGGTAGTGCTGGGACGGCAGGCACGTACAGGCCAGGGCTCCTTGTGGGACAGAGCTGTGCTCTAGAGCAGCACTGCCATCAGAACAGGAGGTCTCCTCATGCCTTCATACCCCAAGCCCCTCCCATTACAGACTGCTCCTACTCAGAGTCCAAACTGGATACCTTGAGCCCTTTCTAGCATAGACTCAGTTTAAACATGGTTCCTTTCACCATTCCCAGTAGAGATCTGGCCTCATGCCAGTACAAGCTGGATCATATTTTCTTCTTCCTCTATAGTCTGGGTCCCATCCCAGAACAGAATGTATCCCCTGGCTCCATTCCCAGTACCATTTGCATCCATCCCAGTACAAACTGCACACCCTCATGCCCTCCCAGTACAGTCTGGGCCCTGTCCCAGTCCAAACAGGATCCCTTTCATCCCTCCAAATGTTCTTTGGGCTTTGTCTCACTAAAACCTTAATCCCCTTATGCACTCCCAGTACAGACAGGACTTTGTCACAGTCACAACTCCATACCCTAATCACACCAGAGTCCAGTCTGGGCCATCTCCTATTTCAAAGTGGCTCCCATTAGCATCACCAAGTTCAGTCCCAGCACTGTCCCAGTGAAAACTGATTCCACTCATCCCATCCTGTGCTGTTTAATATTTTTATCAGTGCTATAGACAGAGAGATGGAGACACCATCAGCAAGTGTGCAGATGGCACCAAGCTGAGTGCTGCTGTTGATATGCCAGAGGACAGGATGGCATCCAGAGGGCCCTGGACAAGCTGGAGAGGTGGTGCCCAGGTGACCCTCATGAGGTTCACCAAGAGCAAGAGCAGGGTCCTGCAGCAAATGCCTGCAGGGACAGGGACAGAGGCAATGGCATCAAAATAAAGCAGAGCAGATTTAGATTGGATGTGAAGAAGTTTTTTATCATGAGGGTGGTGGAACACTGCAACAGGTTGCCCAAGGAGGTGGTTGCAGCTCTTTCTCTGCAGATATTCAAAGTCAGGCTGGACAGGACTATGGGCAACCTGATCTAGTTGAGGATGTCCTTTGCTGACTGCAGGAGGTTGTACTGGATGACTTTTGGAGGTCCCTTTCAACCCAAACCATTCTATGATTCTATGATCCCAGTACAGACTGGGCCTCAATGAAGCAAAACTGGATCCCCTCACCCCCTCTCAGCACCACCTGGATCTCTCCCAGTGCAAAATGGATGCAGGACAGACTGAACTCCCTCCCAGTGCAGAATGCATCCACAGCCCTCCTCTCAGCACACACTGTGCTCTCTCCCAGCACAAACTGGACCCATCCCAGTTCACTCTGCAACCTCTTCTTGTCGAAATCAGATCTCATGGTCCCCTCCCAGTCTAGACTGGGCCATGTGCCAACACAAACTGCTTTGCTTTTGCCCCTCCCAGTTCAGACTTGGCTCTCTCCCACTACTAACTTGCACCCCTGTCCCACTCCCAGTACAGACTGGGGTCCCTCCCAGTACTAACAGGAGCCCCTGGTGCCTCTACTAAGTCTTGGACACCTCCCAGTAAGAGCTGACCCCATGGCCTCTCCCAGTAACACTGGGCCTTATACCAGGACACTCTGAAACCCTAATCCTCTCCCAGTACAGGCTGGGCCCTTCCTGTCCAAACTGGATCCCTGCAGTTTGGGGCTCCCCAGGTCAAGAGAGACAGAGATCTGCTGGAGAGAGTCCACCAGAGGCTATGAGGATGAGGAAGGGACTTGAACATCTCTGTGGCCAAGCCACTATCCATTATTGTCCTGGAGTCCTGGCTCACTGGGGAGGTCCCAGGGTATTGGAGAGGAGCAAATGTGACACCCAGCTCCAAGAAAGGAAGAAAGGAGGATCCAGGAAACTATAGAGCTGGCAGTGTGAGCTGGGTAGCAGGGCAGGGCATGGAGCAGAGCATCTCCAGCACCATTGTTGTTTTTTACCTAAGATGAAAGTGTATGTTGTGTTACAATTAATTTTGACCTTCCCTTCAACTATCTAAGATTATGGCAAACCGGTGAGGTGACAAATAAATCCATGTGAACATTTCCTCTAATCACACAGCAATCAAACAACCATAATGTTCAGTCCTAATGCAGATGTCTGATTGTTTTGGTGCATTCTTCTGATTGATGCTTTTGATCCCAGATTATCCTAACAGTTACTGTGATGGATGTTCGACTGCATGGAAATGCTGTTCCTTCATATTCTTGATTCTTCTGCTGTTGTTTATTGCAATGATTGCAGCTGACATGCAGTTAGTTATCTCTGGCTGCTATCACTAAACCCCGACAGCTATAAAATATGGATCCTCCTCTTTTTTTTGCTATTTTTTTTCCTTGACATATTTTTAACTATTTTTCTATTTTTGAATGTTATTATTTTATTTTTTTTAATTTAATTTATTTTTTATTTGAATTGTTTTATTAATTTATTTTAGTATTTTTATTAATTTCAACTTTTAATAAACATTTTTAAAATACATTTATTTTTTAATTCAAATTTATATTTAATTATTATATTATTAATTATTATTATTATTATTATAATTATTATTATTTTATTATTGTTTATAATTATTATTAATTATTATATTTAATTATTATTTATATTATTTTTTAAAAATATTTTTTTTTGTATGTTTGTTTAATTTAATTAATTTTTAAAAAAATTGTAATCTTTTTTGCAGTTAAAAACCCCACCAATTTCTAAAATTTCTTATGTTTTTATTTAATCAATTTTTATTTTTAAATTTTGTCTTATTTTTGTTATTTTTATTTTATTTTTAAAATATAATTTAAATTTAATTTTTTATTTTTTTCTTATTTTTATTTTAATTTTTAATGTTATTCTTATTTTTATTTTTATTTTAATTATTTTTTAATTTACTTTTTAAAATCTAATTTTTTAATATGCCTTTTAAATATTTTCTCTTTCGTCATTATATGTATTTTTTGGTCTATAATTTTTAATAATTTTTTGGGTAATTTTATTTTTTTAATCTATTATTTACTTATATATGCCTTGATTTTTATTTAATATAATTAAATTTTTATTCATTTTTTTTTATGTTATTTTATTTTGTAATCTAACTTTTTAATTATTTTTAATTTAATTTAAAAATATTTTAAATTATTTAAAATTGTTTTAAATTTTAATTTTTCCCTTTTTTATTATTTTTAAAACCTTTGCATTTAATTTTTGTCCTTATTTTTCATTTAAATTTTCTTTTTTTTTTTTAATATATATTTTTATTTTAATCTAGTAACCCCTATTTTAATAATCCTTATTTTTTTTTTTCTAATAATCCTTATGGGGTTTGTTTGTAGCTAGTTTTGTTAGTAATCCTTCTTTTTTTTGGGGTTAGAATAAAAATAAACCTTTATTAGAATAAACCAAACCGGGTTGGAAGAGACCTTCAAGATCATCGTGTCCAACCCATCAACCAATCCAACCCACCCAAACAGCTAACCCATGGCACCAAGCACCCCAGCAAGTCTCCTGAACACCTTCAATGACGGCGACTCCACCACCTCCCCAGGCAGCCCATTCCAATGGGCAATCACTCTCTCTGTATAGAACTTCTTCCTAACATCCAACCTGAACCTCCCCTGGTGCAGCCTGAGACTGTGTCCTCTTGTTCTGGTACTGGCTGCCTGGGAGAAGAGACCATCATCAGCCTGTCTACAACCTCCCTTCAGGTAGTTGTAGAGAGTGATAAGGTCACCCCTGAGTCTCCTCTTCTCCAGGCTGAGCAACCCCAGCTCCCTCAGACTTTCCTCATAGGGCTGTGTTCCAAACCCCTCACCAACTTTGTTGCTCTTCTCTGGACTCATTCCAGCAAGTCAACCTCCTTCCTAAACTGAGAGGCCCAGAACTGGACACAGAACTCGAGGTGTGGCCTAACCAGTGCAGCGTACAGGGGCAGAATGACCTCTCTGCTCCTGCTGGCCACACTGTTCCTGATGCAGGCCAGGATGCCATTGGCCCTCTTGGCTGCCTGGGCACACTGCAGGCTCATGTTCATCCTACCATCAACCAGCACCCCCAGGTCCCTCTCTGCCTGGCTGCTCTCCAGCCACTCTGACCCCAGCCTGTAGCACTGCACGGGGTTGTTGTGCCTAATGTGCAGAACCTGGCACTTGGATGTGTTTCCTGATGGGGGCATGTGTTGATCAGTTAGAGGGTAGAAGGGTTCTGCAGAGGGACCTCGACTGGCTGGACAGATGGGCAGAGTCACAGCTGGCTGAACATGAGCCAGCAGTGTGCCCAGGTGGCCAAGAAGGCCAATGGCATCCTGGCCTGCATCAAGAATAGCGTGGCCAGCAGGAGCAGGGTAGTCATTGTGCCCCTGTACTCTGCACTGGTTAGGCCACACCTTGAGTACTTTGTCCAGTTCTGGGCCCCTCAGTTTAAGAAAGACATTGAGACTCTTGAATGTGTCCAGAGAAGGGCAGTGAGGCTGGGGAGAGGTCTTGAGCACAAGTCCTATGAGGAGAGGCTGAGGGAGTTGGGATTGTTTAGCCTGGAGAAGAGGAGGCCACACTGTTCACACTGGCCACACTGTTCCTGATGCAGGCCAGGATGCCATTGGCCCTCTTGGCTGCCTGGGCACACTGCAGGCTCATGTTCAGCCTGCCATCAACCAGCACCCCCAGGTCCCTCTCTGCCTGGATGCTCTCCAGCCACTCTGACCGCAGCCTGTAGCACTGCATGGGGTTGTTGTGGCCAATGTGCAGAACCTGGCACTTGGATGTGTTCAATCTCATGCCGTTGGACTCTGCCCATCTGTCCAGCCTGTCGAGGTCCCTCTGCAGAGCCTCTCTACCCTCCAGCAGATCAACTCTTGCCCCCAGCTTGGTGTCGTGAGCAAATTTACTGATGATGGACTCAATGCCCTCATCCAGATCATCAATAAAGATGTTAAAGAGCACAGGGCCCAGCACTGTTCCTTGGGGCACACCACTAGTGACTGGCTGCCAGCTGGATGTGGCACCATTCACCACCACTCTCTGGGCTTGGCCATCCAACCAGTTCCTAACCCATCGCACTGTGCTCCCATCCAAGCCATGGGCTGACAGCCTGGCCAGGAGTTTGCTATGGGGGATGGTGTCAAAGGCCTTGCTGAGGTCCAGGTAGTCTAAATCCACAGGCCTCCCCACATCCACCAGGCGGGTCATCTGATCGTAGAAGGAGCTCAGGTTGGTCAGGCAGGACCTGCCCTTCCTAAATCCATGCTGGCTAGGCCTGATCCCTTGGCCATCCTGTAAGTGGTGTGTTATTGCACTGAGGATGACCTGTTCCATGATCTTGCCTGGCACTGAGGTCAGGCTGACAGGTCTGTAATTCCCTGGCTGATCCAACCGGCCCTTCTTGTGGATGGGAACAACGTTGGTCAGCTTCCAGTCCTCTGGGACCTCTCCAGTGAGCCAGGACTGCTGAAAAATGATGGAGAGCGGCTTAGCCAGCTCCTCTGACAGCTCCCTCAGCACCCTAGGATGAATCCCTTCTGGTCCCATGGACTTGTGGGGATCCAGGTTGCTGAGGAGAGTTTCAACCACCTCCTCATGGAACATAGGGAAACTGTGTAGCTCCCTGGCTCCTTATGCCAGCTCTGCAGGCCAGCTGTCTGGAAGACATTCTGTCCTTCAGTAAAAATTGAGGCAAAGAAGGTGTTAAGTATCTTTGCCTTTTCCTCATCCCTTGATACAACATTTCCCTCCATGTCAACCAAGGAGTGGAGGTTGTCCTTTCCCTTCCTCTTGCTATTAATGTATTTATAGAAGGACTTTTTGTTGTCCTTCACAGTAGAGGCCAGTTTAACCTCCAAGTGTGCTTTTGCCTCCCTAATTTTCTTCCTACATGATTTGGCAATATCCTTAAACATTTTGTGGTTTGCCTTCCCTCTCTTCCAAAGGTGATACACCCTCTTTTTTTCCCTTAGCTCTATTAAAAGTTCATTAACCATTCAGGCTGGCCATCTGCCCCAGTGGCTCATCTTCCAGCACATTGGCACAGCCTGTCCCTGAGCCTTCAACAATTCTTCCTTGAAGTAGGTCCAGCTCTCCTGGACTCCTTTATTATTAAGGCATTGAGGCAGGGATATCTGAAATAAAAGCAAACAGACAGGATTTGGGTAACTTTTGGGTTTTATTGACATGATTGGTGAATGTACAGAGAGGTTCTTACCCCAGGGTGACACAAAGCATTGAGGAGGACCAGACAGACCCTGGCAAAGCCCTGCCCAGCTCCACTGGGAGCTCCAGCTGTGCTGACTCAGCACTGTAATTGTTCTCATTAGCAATAATTGGTGTTCAGAAGGGCAGGAGGTGTTTGTTGCTTCTGGTGTCCCCAGTCCCTGACAATTGCAAAGGAAAAAAAGGATGATGATTTTTGTGCTGGAAAGGTTCTCTCAGAGGGCTCACAATTACCCAACAGATTCTAGGTGGATTTATGCCTCCCCTCCAGTGCAGGTTGCTCTCTGGTGTGGGTGCAGCGGTGCTTGTTGAGGATCGCTTCTCACTGAAGCTCTTCCCACAATCATCACAGGTGAAAGAGTTCTCATCAGTGTGGGTGCGGTGGTGGTGAATGAGAGTGCGCCTATCTCTGAAGGCCTGGCCACACTCAGCACAGCTGAAAGACTTCTCGCCAGTGTGCACACGACGGTGCTCTGTCAGGTGTCCCTTCTTGGTGAAGCTCTTGCCGCAGTCGGTACAGCTGTACGGCCTCTCACCACTGTGGATGAGTTGGTGCCGGATTAATTCAGTACTCGTGGTGAATCTCTTGCTGCACTCAGCACATGGGAACAGATGCTGTCCGGTATGGATGCGGCGATGGATGGTGAGAGTAGAGCGTTGTTTGAAGCTCTTGCCGCAGTCCCTGCAGGTGAAGGCCTTCTCACTGGTGTGGGTAAGGTGGTGTTGCCTAAGATGAGCGAGCTGTGTGAATCTCTTGCCACAGCTGTCACAAGAGAAGGGCTTCTCTCCAGTGTGTGTGCGGCGGTGCTGGGTGAGATTGCCGCGCTGGGTGAAACTCTGGCCGCAGTCAGCGCAGGTGAACGTTTTCTCCCCAGTGTGGGTGCGGCGGTGTTGGGTGAGACTGCCGCGCTGGGTGAAACTCTGGCCGCAGTCAGAACAGGTGAAAGGTTTCTCTCCTGTGTGGGTGCGGCGGTGCTGGAGGAGCCGACAATTCCAGCGGAACCTCTTGCCACAGGCACCACAGACGAAGGGCTGGGAGCCAGGCTGCGGGCAGTGGTGCTTCACTAGCTCTGAGCTACCTGGGAAGCTCTGCCCACACTCAAGGCACTGATTCAGCTCTTTGGGTGACACTGAGGGACCTGCTCTGGCTTCATCCTCCTCCATACATTCCTCCCCCTCATCCTGGTCGCCTTCATCATCATCATTATCCTCCTCTTCATAGTTGTCATTCTCAGCATCATCCTCCATCTTGTCCACTTTTTCCTCCTCATCCTGCTCTCTCTTGGGACTGCACATTGGCTTCTCCAGCTTGATCTCTGGGTGCTGCTTCTCCCAGCTCTTGCCTGGGTCCTTCTGAGAGGTCATACTGTGGGAGGGAGGGGTCACAGCTCTGCAATAGGGAAGATGGAAGCACCTGAGCCCAGGACCTCAAACCCTGAGATCCTGCCTGGATCATGACAGTCCCTGACTCCCAACACCCAGCTGGAGAAGAGAATGCAGAGGGGACCTCAAACCTTCAGTTTCTGCCTGTGCTGAGACCCCAGGTTCCTGTGATCAGTGCGCTAAGGTACCCTGGGGCTTACAAGTGGTCTTGTCCTATGCTCCTCAAGCCTGGTGGCATTGGCAGGGTGGTTCCTGGCCCAGGCCATGTCCTTTGATCTCCCCTGGCTCAGACAATGGAGGCAGCAGCACTGAACACGGAAGACCAAACCACCTCTTCACATCTTCATTGATGATCTGGATGAGGGGGTCAAGTCAGTCATCAGCAAGTTTGCAGATGACACGAAGTTGGGAGCAGATGTTGGTCAGTTAGAGGGTAGAAAGGCTCTGCAGAGGGACCTCGACCGACTGGACAGATGGGCAGAGTCCAATGCGATGGCATTCAACAAGTCCAAGTGCCGAGTGCTGCACTTTGGCTACAGCAATCTAGTCATGGGGTCTGTGTTGATAGGTTGGACTCGATGGTCCTCGAGGTCCTTTCCAATCTTAGTTATACTGTGATACTCTGTGTGATACTGTGACCTCCAACCTTCTCCCACCACCCTCCAAATCCCAACCCCCAAACATCACCTCCTGCTCACAACTCACCCACAGCAGTCTGGGGAACTCCTCAACTCCCACAACACCTGATGTGCCTCAGAGCTCCTGGAGAGGTGAAATATGCTGGACAGGAAGAGGTGGAGCAGGTTGGGAACTGTCCTGGGGGCTGGGGTCCTGCTGTTTCCCCAATCTGGGTTCTTTATCTGTTGGGCTGCTCCAAGGGACAGATCTGCAAACTGTGCTGCTCCCCAGCACACAGGGACAGGGATGATGGAGAGAGGACTCAGTTCCTGACAGAGAGAAGCAAAGGGCTCAGAGGAGAGTGCTGATCTGCAAGGGATGGCTCAGCACTGCCCAGGACCAGGCAGCACAGCTCAGCCTTGCTGGGGGCAGCTCCCAAGCTCTGCAGCACAGCCACAGCACACAGCCAGGGCTGATCAAGATGGGAGGCCTCAGGAAGTTGTCGTAGTTTGGGCTGGGTGCCCTCTGCTACAGGGGTGTTTCCTGTGTCCAGAAGTCCAGCCCAGTGGGTGGACACAGGAAATTAGGTTATTTCCTACCATGATCCCTTGCACCACTATAAGTCTCACGGCGGGGTCTGGCACTTCCTCTTTCCTTCCTCCTCGCCGCCTGGTAACTGGGAGAAGATCTCCCGGCCATGGGCCTGGTTAGCCCAAGGCCACGGGGGATGGGCAGTCTCAGATCTGGCCAGCTGAGACTAGCCTAGCAGTGGGGGGGGAAGGAGGAGCCCTGAGGGTTTGGGTGTACCCTCAGGTGGGGGATGGGATTTCTCTGGGTCTGTTTTGGGTTCTCTCTCTTGTCACTGTGTTTCTAGTTTCTCTGCACGCACTCACTGTTCTATTTGAACTTTTCATCACTTTTGCAATCCGTTTGTCTGAGTCGTCATTTCTGCGCGTGGTGGGGAGGGGGGCTGCCCCAACCCATTACAGAAGTGCAGATTCAGCTCCTTGCCCAGCACACAGCCCCAGCACACAGCTGCAGGCCAGCACCACAACACAGCTGCCTCCACACAGCCTCTCCCAGGCTTCGCCTAAAGCTTCTGCCCAGTGCCTGCCCAGGCCTCTGCTGCCTGCAGCTGCATTTGACAACAGATTTTGCTCTGGACCCAGCTCTGCTCCCTGACACTGAACCCACCACACCCACTCTGAGCTCAGCTCTGCCCTGCACACACCTTTCTGCTGCCCACACCCCAAGAGAAGATCAAAGCAGTCCTCAGGACACACACAAAGGGAGCTTCATGCTCTCTGCAGATGCAGCAGAGGGGGAAGGGGCTTGGGCAGCTTCTTGCTAAATCACTACTAAACCATTGGGATGCTGGAGGAGTCTCTGGCTCCTGCTCAAACCTGACACCTCCAGCACCCTTCACACACTTGCAGCCCAAAGAGACTCACTGGAAAGGGTTTGGTTTCCTTCTCTCCCTGACCATTTCTCTCAGTTTTATCTTTGCAGTTCCCTGGAGCTGCCACTCCACATCCCCAA
>WWNC01000380.1:0-29776 GCA_011125475.1 Melanerpes aurifrons | reverse complement strand
TATTCCCCTGCAAAACCCTACACTGCTTTGTAAATATAGCTCCACTGCTTTGCTAATTCAGCTGGTGAGTTTTTTTTTCCTTTCCCTTCAATTTTCTTTTCCTTTTACCTTACAAGGGGGAAGGGAGGAGGCTTCTTGCTTTACCCTTCCACCCACCACATTTTTTTTTATTGGCGTACCCAACGTGCGGCAGATAATTAGTTTAATTTATTACTTGATTGATTTAGTGTTTTCTAGCTGAATAAGCAAACATGAAGGTCTTGTGGTTTGTGGAGCGATTATTCTTTTCAATTTTTGGGGCTCTGGTTTACAGATATTGTTTGGGTTTGATTTTGGATTACCTGGGTAAATATTTGGTGCGGACAATTTATATGTGGTTATGTATAGAGTTAAATTATGGTATGGAAAATGTATTAATTTATTATGGCCAGTGAGATACAGGAATGTTACCTCCACCACTCTCCCAATTGAGATAAAGGGTTTTAAGATTCCGCCTGAGGAGAGAGTAACTTTAAGTGATGCCTGGGACCCAAAAGTGATTTATTTGATGTGTATAAATCTGTTGCTGGTGATGGTGATTGCATATTTGCTGTTCTCTCCGTGGCGAGAGAAAAAAGGTGTCCAGGGCGTGTTTTGTTATTAAAACTAGATCAAAAAGACAACGCCGTAGCTCGAGATCAGTCCCAGAGTCATCTAGGGATGAGGACTGTGGAGAAACCGTGTCAGTTAAAAAGAAGGTTAAAAAGTCAATTGGTAAAGCAGCTCTAAATGACTTTGCTGATTCCAGCAAGCTGCCAAGGGCGTCAGCTGGTATCAACATGGCTCCTACTCCTTCTTCTTCTTCTTCTTCTCCATCGGCCATTAACGGAGCAACGTCACTTCCGCCCAATCCCTCGGTGGGACCGGAAGTCACTGCCCCAGCAGCTGATTTATCTCAGGATCTGTCAGCTTCCATTAAGGTGGCTGTAAATTCAAACACAGCTCCAGTTAAGGTGGCTACTTTAAAGACTAGAAGTGGAAAGGCCAAAGATGGAGAAGAAGAGGTGGAGACTGATCCTGGTGAGGGGCCCTCTACTCTAAGAGATCCTGCTCAGGAGGAAGAGGTGGTTTGTTTTAAATATCCATCTAACCTAGTGAGATCAAATTAGGATACAGATGAAGCTAGGAAAGCAGCTGGCAAAGGTGGTTCTCAGCTTAAAGAGATCCTTAGGAGAATGACAGCAGGATTATATGGGCAAAAAATTCAGGGAGATGAAGAGCAAGATGATATTTTGGAATGTTCTTCTCCACGGGAGGAATTGCGTGATGTCCGTAAAGATTTCACCAGGGCAGATAAGGAACCAGTTCTAGCTTGGCTCAGTAGGTGTTATGATACAGGTGCTCCAGCTCTAACAGTTGGAGACAAGTCAGCAGCTCAGTTAGGAACTCTCTCAAGGGACAATGGAATAGATAGACATCTAGGCAGAGCTCTCGGTAAGGTTAGTCTGTGGATACGCCTTTTAATGGCAGTTGCCCTGAGATACCCTTCCCGAGATGGTCTTCCATGGAATCCTAAACCCTGGACTACCATAGATGAGGGAATTAAGCGCTTGAGAGAATTTGCTGTTAGAGAGCTACTCTATGGTGAACATGAAACTCTGAATCCTGATGACATTCCTGTGGGTATTAGTCTTGCTAAAAAGATCATCAAACTTGCTCCTTCTAATTATGCAAACATTCTGGCAAGCAGAATTGTGTCAAGAAGTTATGGTGGAGCTTCTCCCACGGTTGGCCAATTCAGTGATCAAATGAGACAATTGGAGGATAGCATGACACGTGGTTCTTTGGTTTCAGCCATTAAAACTATGTCTGGAGATATTCAGAATTGCATAAGAGAGTTAAAAGATGAATTTAGAAATTCCATATCCCAATTGGCACAAAGGGATAATTTCAAATCATCCTCCAGGTGGATACAAGTTTCATCTGTGAGGAATACACGTCCTCCAAGGAGGTCATTCCAAAACAGGTCATTCCAAAACAGGTCGTTCCAAAACAGACCACCAAGGCAACCACGTAGAACTATTTGGATAACTCTGCGTGATCAGTTTGGTGAGAACATGAACCACTGGGATGGCCAACCAACTTCTAATCTTTTCAGGAGACTGAGGGAATTGCAAAGTGGCAGAACCCGAGGTAGCAATACCAGAAGGGTAGCTGTTACTTCCACAGTTCCCCAGAATGACTCTTATGGTTCCAACAGTGGCTCCAGTCATAACATGCAAAGTTATAACCCTGCGAACTATGTGCAATGCACATGTGCGCATGTTCCCCATAACTAGGGGTGCCCTGCCTCCCGCCAGGGGGAGGAGAGGGATAAGAGAGATAATAGAATCTATTGGGATGTGTACATCCAGTGGCCTGGCACTTCACAATTTCGGAAGTACAGGGCCTTGATTGACACAGGAGCTCAGTGCACCATAATACCATCAAATTATCAGGGATCAGAGTCTATAACTATTCTGGGAGTCACTGGTGGATCTCAAGAGTTCAGTAAGGCAGAGGTTAATATAAGTTTAACTGGTAAACAATGGAGGAAGCATACAGTTGTGACTGGACCTGACGCACCTTGTATTTTGGGAATTGATTTTCTGAGAGAAGGGTGTTTCAAAGACCCAAGAGGTTACAAATGGGCTTTTGGAGTAGCTTCTATAGAAATTGATGGACAAAAATTGAAGCTGTCTGCCAGACCTGAACTTTCTGATGAATCTGCAGTTGTGGGACAACATAAGATACAGGACATTAAATTGCCGGTTGCTTCTCAGACTGTGCATCACAGACAATACAGAACCAACCGTGACTCTTTGTTGCCCATTCAGAATCTGATTCGTCAGTTGGAGAGTCAGAAAGTCGTCAGCAAAACTCATTCACCTTTCAACAGTCCAGTGTGGCCTGTGCGAAAGCAGAATGGAGACTGGCGTCTGACGGTAGACTACCGAGCCCTGAATGAAGTGACACCACCTATGAGTGCAGCAGTACCAGACATGATGGAACTACAGTATGAGCTGGAATCCAAAGAGGCCAAATGGTATGCTACCATAGACATTGCTAATGCATTTTTCTCTATTCCCATAGCAGAGGAATGCAGGCCTCAGTTTGCTTTCACCTGGAGAGGAATCCAGTACACTTTCAACAGGCTGCCAATAGGCTGGATCCACAGCTCAAGCATCTGTCATGCAGTGATCCACGATGCTCTGGAGAAAGGTGGTGCTCCAGAACACATCCAGTTCATCGATGATATCATCGTCTGGGGTAAAACTGCTGAGGAAGTCTTCGAGAAAGGTAACAAAATCATTGACAATCTTCTGAATGCAGGTTTTGCCATCAAACGAGACAAGGTGAAAGGACCTACCACAGAGATTCAGTTTCTGGGAGTGCGATGGCAGGATGGACGCCGACACATTCCAGTGGATGTGGTAAATAGAGTCTCTACCATGGCAAGTCCCACAAACAAGCAAGAGACCTTACGTTTCTTGGGGATAGTGGGATTTTGGAGACTGCACATTCCTGGATACAGTCAGATTGAGAAACCTCTGTATGATGTGACTCGAAAGAGAAACCATTTCCACTGGGGACCTGAACAACACGCAGCCTTTGACCAGATAAAGCAAGAGGTATTTCAAGCAATGGGTCTGGGACCTGTCCGAGATGGTCCAGACATTAAGAACATTTTGTACACGGCTGCAAGTGACAATGGTCCAACCTGGTGCTTGTGGCAAAAAGCTCCAGCTCAGACACGTGGACGACCTCTTGGTTTCTGGAGTCGAGGTTACAGAGGTTCAGAGGCTAACTACACTCCAACAGAGAAAGAAATTTTAGCTGCCTATGAAGGAGTAAAAGCATCTTCTGAAGTGGTTGGAACTGAATCACAACTTCTTCTAGCTCCCAGATTACCAGTTTTGAATTGGATGTTCAAAGGCAAAGGTTCCACACCACATCATGCCACAGACTCCACATGGTCTAAGTGGATGGCTCTGATAACACAGAGAGCTCGAATGGGAAATCTTGAAAGACCTGGCCTAGTGGAGGTGATCTCAAGTTGGCCTGAAGGCATCAACTGTGCTAAACCTCCAGAGGAGAAAGTAACCCGTGCTGAGGAAGCTCCTCCTTACAATGACCTTTCTGATGATGAAAAAAATATGCTTTGTTCACAGACGGTTCCTGTCGTCTTGTTGGAAACAAGCGAAGGTGGAAGTCTGCAGTGTGAAGTCCAACACGCCGAGTTGCAGAGGCGAAAGATGGAGAAGGAGAATCCAGTCAGTTCGCAGAGGTAAAAGCTGTCCAGCTAGCTCTCGACGTAGCTGAACGTGAGAGATGGCCAAAGCTTTATCTCTACACCGACTCATGGATGGTAGCCAATGCTCTGTGGGGTTGGCTAAAGAACTGGAAAAAGAGTGGTTGGCAGAGAAAAGGAAAACCCATTTGGGCAGCCAACCTATGGCAGGACATTGCTGATCGAATCGAGAGAATTCCAGTGAAAGTGAGACACATCGATGCTCACATTCCTAAGAGCAAAGCTACTGAGGAACAGCAACACAACCATCAGGCAGATCTAGCTGCAAGAGTTTCTCAAGTAGACATGGGCTCTAATCTTGATCTCGACTGGAAACACCGAGGTGAGATATTCTTAGCTCGGTGGGCTCACGATTCGTCAGGACATCAAGGCAGAGATGCAACATACCAATGGGCTCGTGGCAGATCCATAGACATTTCCATGGATGCTATCACGCAAGTCATCCATGACTGTGACATTTGTGCTGCTATTAAGCAGGCAAAACGACTTAAGCCCTTGTGGTATGGTGACCGATGGTCCAAGTACAAGTATGGTGAAGCTTGGCAGATTGACTACATCACTCTACCATGTTCTCGTTCTGGTAAGCAGTACGTGCTTACTATGGTAGAGGCAAACACTGGATGGTTGGAAACTTATCCAGTTCCACATGCAACTGCACGCAACACCATTCTCGGTCTGGAGAGACAAATCCTGTGGAGACACGGAACTCCAGAGAGGATTGAGTCAGACAACGGAACTCATTTCAAGAACAACCTTGTAAAGAACTGGGCAAAAGAGCACGGTATTGAGTGGATATTCCACATTCCCTACTATGCACCAGCTTCAGGGAAGATTGAACACTACAACGGTTTGTTGAAGACCACTCTTAAAGCCATGGGGGGTGGATCTCTGAAAAACTGGGAAAAACATTTAGCACAAGCAACCTGGCTGGTAAATAGTAGAGGTTCAGTGAACCGAGCTGGACCTGCACATTCAGATTGGCTACGGAAAGTAGAAGGTGATAGAGTTCCTGTTGTTAGAGAAAAGAATCTGTTAGGTAAAACTGTTTGGGTATTTTCACCCTCAGGAGAGGCTAAACCTGTCCGAGGGGTGGTTTCAGCTGAAGGTCCGGGTCACACTTATTGGGTAATGCAAGAGAATGGTGAAATTCAGTGTATTCCACAAAGAAATTTAACTTTAGCTGAAAGAGGTTAACTTCAAACTGTTGTACAGCTACATTGCGCCCAAAAGAAGAATCAACGAGGAATCTACGGTGCACGAACCCTGAGATCCCTGAGAGCCCTGAGTCAACTAAGAGACCCTGAGAATGCCTGTTTCCCTTTTCTTCGCGTCGTCGGTGAAGAAATAAACTGTTTTCCATTTTTCTCACTTTCTGATTTTCTTGGACTTTTGAATCATCTACATCTGAGCATAGCCGGAATGGACTATGAACTTTACTCACGAACTGTAAATATCATTTTAGATTGGATGGACAGTGTGAACAGCCAATGGAATTGTTTACAAGGGGTGGACTGAGGCCGGTTGACAGTGTCCCTTTAAGAAAGGGAATATGGTGGACGGAAGTTGGTAAACAGAAGGAATAGTCTAAACAATTTCATTGGTTAAGTGGGAGGAAGCACCCTCTGAACTGGGAGATATCCTGGGCACTCCGGGAACTTCTTGGTCAGTCTTGCTTCCGCCTTTCCTTTGGGCAGCAACTCTTTCTCTGCTGGGCTTTCTGCCAAGACATCGGCCTTGAAACCGATAAGATAGAAGGCCTGTATTGACTCCTTTCCAATTAACACAAAACTGCTTTTAACTTCTTTCTTTCTTCTTTCTCCCTTTTTCTGACCTACTCTGGGGAAAGGGGGGGAGAGAGGGGAGAGCGGAGGTGGGGAACCCCTCTGGCGAGGGGGGTTACTCCCATTTCTGTGTTACTCTGTTGTATATCTTTTTATATATTGTAGATATTGTAAATTTGTAAATATTCCCCTGCAAAACCCTACACTGCTTTGTAAATATAGTTCCACTGCTTTGCTAATTCAGCTGGTGAGTTTTTTTTCCTTTCCCTTCAATTTTTCTTTTCCCTTTTACCTTACAAGGGGGAAGGGAGGAGGCTTCTTGGCTTTACTCTTCCACCCACCACAAGGGATAACAGAGATAACAGAATCTATTGGGATGTGTACATCCAGTGGCCTGGCACTTCGCAATTTCGGAAGTACAGGGCCTTGGTTGACACAGGAGCTCAGTGCACCATAATACCATCAAATTATCAGGGATCAGAGTCTATAACTATTCTGGGAGTCACTGGTGGATCTCAACAGTTAAGTAAGGTAGAGGTTAATATAAGTTTAACTGGTAAACAATGGAGGAAGCATACAGTTGTGACCGGACCTGACGCACCTTGTATTTTGGGAATTGATTTTCTGAGAGAAGGGCGTTTCAAGGACCCTAGAGGTTACAAATGGGCTTTTGGAGTAGCTTCTATAGAAATTGATGGACAAAAATTGAAGCTGTCTGCTAGACCTGAACTTTCTGATGAATCTGCAGTTGTGGGACAACATGAGATACAGGACATTAAATTGCCGGTTGCTTCTCAGACTGTTCATCACAGACAATACAGAACCAACCGTGACTCTTTGTTGCCCATTCAGAATCTGATTCGTCAGTTGGAGAGTCAGAAAGTCGTCAGCAAAACTCATTCACCTTTCAACAGTCCAGTGTGGCCTGTGCGGAAGCAGAATGGAGACTGGCGTCTGACGGTAGACTACCGAGCCCTGAATGAAGTGACACCACCTATGAGTGCAGCAGTACCAGATATGATGGAACTCCAGTATGAGCTGGAATCCAAAGAGGCCAAATGGTATGCTACCATAGACATTGCTAATGCAGTTATTGTGGTGGTTACATCACTTTAACCAAGACAGACGTAACATAAAACTTTGTCTGACGTGAAGTGACCAAATCCCAAGATAATAGGCTCTCAGATCTGCAATTTGGGTTATTTCACTTTGTTTACAGATGGTAGCATTTCAGTAAAATTTTCCAAAGGGAAAAAAACTATTTTAGCACGAAAAGTGTTTTGGGCTAGGCTCGTAATTACCTCATCCAACATAGATACAAAAGCAGCTATGATGAGACATTTCACAACATTCATTGCACATAAATGCTTCTTTTTCCTTTTAGTTGCAGTAACCTGAATTTTTCTCAAGTGACCTACAGTCCAAACATTTCAGAATTTCCCTTTTCTCTCTTGTAGATGGTGTGACAGTTCTAGGCTATGCCTTTAAAAAGCTAGCTGCACTTTTTGAGGAGGAAAGTGAAGTAGTACAGACAAATCTACAGTTGGGTGTAAAAAGGACAACAAAAGATTATTCTAAATTAATTTCATTGGTCAGATGTATGGGATGTATCCTAGCAATATCTCACATTTCTTTTCATTCTGGCTTTCTCTGCTGGCTTGTCTGCTTCGCTGGAGAGACCCTTATCAGCTAACTTTGCAGATAACCATTACTGACTTCTAACGACGCTTTGAACTAACTGGACTCTCTCTAACATTTCTCATTTCTCTTTTTGTCTTCCAATTAACCAGAGGCAAAAAGGAGGGGGAGGTTAGAGGGGAAGCGAGGCATTGTCCTCCTGGACAAGGAGGATTTCCATGCTGTCTTCTCTTTGTAAATACCTGTATAATATTGTAATATTGCTTTCCCGACTGACTTTAGCCAAGTTTTTATTAATGTGGGTGTGTTAAACCATCACAGATGGTTTCATTTCACCACATCTTTGTTAGAGGGCTTCAAGGTCACTTTGGGGCAAATGTGTGACTCTCTAGGTCTCCTTGGTTACAGTAAGAAGCCTCTTTAAGACATGAAAATCTGTTGACTGTAAAATCTATGTGAGTGAAAAAAAGACAGCAGGAAAATGTGAGCATTGTCTGCAAACAAGTGCTGGGCAAAGTAGTGTATTTCTCTATTACCTCCAAACTGAAGTACTGTGAGACAGCTCTGAGCCTGGAGGATAAATTAATCTCTCTCCCAGCAAGTGATAAAATCATCCTGGGATTCACGGTATATAATGGGAGGATATGGAGTAAATTCTAACCTTTAAGCACGTATATTCAAAGGGGTTAGCACAGGCACTTCTACCAATGTACAAATTAATTTTCTTCTGACTCATGCACCTCTATTTTGCAGGACTGACAGGGAGAGGAAAAGTCCTTTCTCCCTTCTCCCAACCTCAGCCATCTAGAAAAGGGCAGTGATAATTAGACTTCAAGATTTTACTACTAAGTCAACTGACTGCTGGACCTTTCCTTGCAGAAATGGGCTTGGGACTTAAAGTAAAATCCCCCATGTTTTCTCATCACTTGCAGCCACTAAAAATTGAAGATCATTATAAACATCAAGCTTGGCAGCATACTAAAAATCTCTTTCCCCTCTAATATAGCTCATGCTGGAGGCCTGATCCATTGGCTTCTATTTTGGGAGTTGAAAGAAGGTAGTCACTGGGGTGCTATTAAAAACAGAATTCCTTCAAGATATTCACATCACTTAAATAGGTCTTAAACAAAGGCAGAAGCAGTATTTACTGTGCCATTAAGGTAAACAAAAATACCAGCCCACAGGTAATTATGAAACAGATTGAGTCTGGCAGGTGAGTTCCAGTAGTCTGGTTTTGATTTCCAAATGAGGGATTAGAGCCAAGCTATAGACCTGCCATAATAAATTAACTATATTCCTGTACTTACATGGCTTGTTTCTTTTCACTTCTACTTTCATTTTAAATTAGCTGCATTTGGAACTCTGATATAGAAACAAGTTTTCTCATTTCTTAATCACCTCTGAGCCCAGAGCTGGTTTATGGTGGAGCTACAGCCACTGTACAGCAACCAGTATGGGGTCATACCGATGTAGTGCTCACCCCAGGACCTGGCATCCATATGTAGCTCACAAGACACAGTAAAGATTCACTTACATTTTTAAGAGGAAATGGCTTCTCAGTGAAATAATGAGTTCTGTGAGCAGAAAGTACAGGGAATAAAAAGAAAAATACACCACAGAAGTAATGTGATACAACCAGAAAGATATACCACTCAAGTGAATTAAACAGTCCAAGAGGAAGTGTTGGAATGTATTACTAAAAGGAAAATTAATTTAATTTTCTACTTCAGACTTGAATATAAGCTGTCATGTCTTTTAAAAGGATGTTTTCAGTAGTGACACAGGCACCAAAGAAGCCTGGCTTCACTGCAACTCACTTCTGAAGTAGTCTTCATGTAAGGGATGAGGATGCCAATGGCCCAAGATCCCTCCGTACAATCTGCATGGTGCTGTACCCACCTTGCTGACTGCCAAGACTTCATTCTACATTGATGGCTGAGCCTTTGCTTCTCCTGCCTGTCTCAAATACAGTGAGGGCAGATGTGAGTACATACATTGTGGTCACATCCTCACTAATATAAACTCCAAAGCATCAGAGGTGCTTCAAAAAATAGAACTTAAAGTTTTGGAGTACTGCTATGCCCATGAAAGTTTTACTCACTGGCCCTTTGGCAGTATTTTTTGCCTATACATTAGCTATGAGCAGGCAAAAGGCCAAAAGACAGAGCAAAGGAAAGGAAAGTATGACTTATACTTTTGACAGACAACTGATGTATGATCACTATACTCGCATCAAAATTCATTAACAATGCCCAAGAGGATAAAAACTGAGAAATGACAGAAGTGAATTACTACTGCCAATTGTTAGAACAATAAAAAAGGCAGATATGGTGATTTTTTTAAATTAGAATTTTACTACCATTTCAGATTCTGATGGATAAACTAAGTTTTTGTGATGACTTTGCCAAACATTTTGTTGCATTTCAAGCTTCAGTGCTTCATGGTATGCAAGTATTAGAATTAAAAAACATGTTTAAAAGTACATATACATTTGGCGTATGATCTCTAGTTTCAATCAGCAACAACTGACTCTGCCCAGTGCAGAGTTCCTTGACTTTGAAAAAATACAGAACTGGCAAAAAGAAAATGTTTTATCTATAGACCTTTCTAACCTACAGACCATGCAGCAAGAACAAGTAACACATGCCCTTATGACCCCATAGGACTTTTTTAAACTAGCCTCCAGGACTAGTTTCAAAGGCTCTTTAACCACAAAACCTTTCCTTCCCACATCTTCACTAATGACTACTTCACCAGTAGTCAGGTTCCTGTCTGATTTTGGCAGATCAAAGCAGTGTGCCAGGATGCCTGTTGTGCTTGGGAAGACTGTCCTGGCTTTACACAATTTCCCACCTTTTTGTTTATATCCACCTACTCTCTATTACTGTGGTCACAGTTGTATTTCCATCAAAAATACATGTCATGCTACTACTGCATATGAAAGATGAGAGACAGAACATATTAAATCAATGGCTAAAAATAAATGCTTTTTATTACCTAAAAGTAGAGTGATCTTACTTTATTAACACATTTGGCACTTCATTCCATTTAAATAAGACAAAGGATGATCCAATAGTAAAGGGGGGGGAAAGAGAAAAAAAAAAAGAGATGTGAACTTATGCACTGTTCTTTTTCCTTCTAAAATCCAAAGTACTGTATTAATGTATTATTGTTACTCAACAGCTAAAAGCATGGAAAATAAAAATAAGCAATAGAGCTGAAAATTGCTCCCCATGAATGGAAAGAGAGGTCTTGGAAAGTATTGGAAACCCACAATGCTCCATCAGAGAAAGTTTTCTCCTACCTGGAACTAAGGGAGAAGAGTTCAGATTTTCCACCACAGTGCAGACAGACTACAAGAGCAAGTTTTTTCTTCTTGGTGCTCACAGCAAGAGGGGAATAGGGAAAAAATATCATCCGGTTACAAGTGGCATCCCCAGGGGATCAGTGCTGGGTCCCATCCTGTTCAATATCTTTCTTGATGATCTGGATGAGGGGATTGAGTCCATCATCAGTAAAATTGCAGATGACACCAAGCTAGGGTCAGGTGTTGAGCTGTTAGAGGGTAGGAGAGCTCTACAGAGGGATCTTGACAGGCTGGACAGATGGGCAGAGTCCAACAGCATGAGATTTAACACATCTAAATACTGGGTTATACACATCGGCCACAACAACCCCATGCAGTGCTACAGGCTGGGGTCAGAGTGGCTGGAGAGTGGCCAGGCAGAAAGGGACCTGGAGGTACTGGTTGATAGTAGGTTGAACACGAGCCAGCAGTGTGCCCAGGCAGCCAAGAGGGCCAATGGTATCCTGGCCTGTATCAGGAATATTGTGGACAGCAGGAGCAGGGAGGTCATTCTGCCCCTGTACACTGCACTGGTTAGGCCACACCTTGAGTCCTGTGTCCAGTTCTGGGCCCCTCAGTTCTAACAAAGAGAAAGAAGCGCAGCTCTGGCTCTGTTCCAGAGACTTCTAGTGATGAGGAGAGTGGAGAATCTGTATCAGTTAAAGATAAAGCTAAAAAGTCTATCTGAAAGGCTGCTTTGAACAGTGCTGCTGCTGATTCTGGCAAGCAGCCAGGGGCTGCAGCAACTCCCAACATGGCGGCTCCCCTGTCCTTAGCAGCAGCCATTAATGAGGCAAAGTCATTTCCTTCTTTTACGGCAGGACCAGAAGCGCCTCCAAAGCAGCTGATATGTCTCAAAACCTGCCAGCTTCTGTTACGGCAGCTGTAAATTCAAACACAGCTCCAATTAAGCAAGTAGCAGTTTTAACAACAAGGAGGGGAAAGGCCAAAGCTGATCCAGGAGCTGATGGGGGAGGACAGCAAGGTACTTCTGCTGGGGAGGAAGAGAAAATTTGTCTTAAAAATATAGCTGAGTTATTGAGATCATCAGAGGATCGAGATGCAGCTTTTGGTAGGACAGCAGCTAGTGGTGGTGTTTCTCAGCTTAAAGAGATCCTTGAGAGAGTGACAGAAAGATTATTTGGACAACAAGTTGAGGAAGAGGAGGCAAAGGAGGAAGGAGATGACCTTCAAGGATGATCGCCACCTCAGGAAGAGCATAGAAATGTGCGTAAAGGATTACATCAGAGCAGATAAGGAGCCAGTTCTAGCTTGGCTAGGTAGATGTTATGATACAGGTGCTCCAGCTCTAATGGTTGGAGACAAGTCAACAGCTCAGCTAGCAAATCTCTCAAAGGATAATGGAATAGATAGCTAGGCAAGGTACTCGGTAAGGTTAATCTGCAGATACGCCTTTTATTTCCAGTCTTCATGAGATACCCTTCCCGAGATGATCTTCCATGGAATCCTAAACCCTGGACTACCATAGATGAGGGAATTAAGCACCTGAGAGAATTTGCTGTTAGAGAGCTACTCTATGGTGAACATGAAACTCTGAATCCTGATGACATTCCTGTAGGAACTGGTCTTGCTAAAAAGCTCATAAAACTTGCTCCTTCTAATTATGCAAATATTCTGGCAAGCAGAATTGTGTCAAGAAATTATGGTGGAGCTCCTCCTACGGTTGGCCAATTCAGTGATCAAATGAGACAATTGGAGGTAAGCATGACATGTGTTTCTTTGGTTTCAGCCATTGAAAATCTGTCTGGAAAAATTGAGAATTGCATGAAAGAGTTGAAGGATGAATTTAAAAATACCATATCCCAATTGGCACTAAGAGATAATTCCAATTCTTCTATTTGGATAACTCTGTGTGATCAGTTTGGTGAGTACATGAAGAGATGGGATGGTCAACCAACTTCGAATCTTTTCAGGAGACTAAGAGAACTGCAAAGTGGCAGAACCCCAGGTAGCAATACCAGAAGGGTAGCTGTTACTTCCACAGTTCCCCAGAACCACTATAATAGCTCCAACAGTGGCTCCAGTTCTAACACTGCACACTGTGCTCAATGCACATGTGGGCATGTTCCCCATAACTAGGGGTGCCCTGCCTCCCGCCAGGGGGAGGAGAGGGATAACAGAAATAACAGAATCTATTGGGATGTGTACATCCAGTGGCCTGGCACTTCACAGTTTCAGAAGTATAGGGCCTTGGTTGACACAGGAGCTCAGTGCACCATAATGCCATCAAATTATCAGGGATCAGAGTCTATAACTATTTTGGGAGTCACTGGTGGATCTCAAGAGTTGAGTAAGGCAGAGGTTAATATTATTTTAACTGGTAAACAGTGGAGGAAGCATACAGTTGTGACCGGACCTGACGCACCTTGTATTTTGGGAATTGATTTTCTGAGAGAAGGGCGTTTCAAAGACCCTGGAGGTTACAAATAGGCTTTTGGAGTAGCTTCTGTAGAAATTGATGGACAAAAACTGAAGCTATCTGTTAGACCTGAGCTTACTCAGTGAAGACTGAGTCAGTGAAGACTGAGCTTACCTCAGTCTTCACTGCAAGGGCCTCTAGCCACACTCCTGATGTTATGGAAGTCAAAGCCAGGGACGGGGAGGAAGAACTGCCCATTGTAAGTGCAGATCAGGTTCGTGATCATCTGAAGAACCTGAAAGTGTTCAAGTCCATGGGACCCGACGGGATACACCCACGGGTGCTGAGAGAACTGGCAGATGAGGTTGCTAAACCCCTCTCTATTATATTTTAAAAGTCATGGCAATCTGGTGAAGTCCCCACGGACTGGAAAAGGGGAAACATTGCCCCCATCTTCAAAAAGGGTAAGAAGGAGGAGCCAGGGAACTACAGGCCAGTCAGTCTCACCTCTGGGCCTGGAAAGATCATGGAGCAGATCCTCCTGGAGTCACTACTCGCTCAAAAGAATAGTGAGGAGGTGATTGGGAACAGTCAGCATGGCTTTGCCAAGGGCAGATCCTGCCTGACCAACCTGGTGGCCTTCTATGAGCAGGTGACAACATTAATAGATGAGGGGCGAGCAACTGATGTCATTTACCTAGACCTGAGCAAAGCCTTCGACACTGTCCCGCACCACATCCTGGTCTCCAAACTGGTGACACATGGGTTTGATGGGTGGACCACTAGATGGATAAGGAACTGGCTTGATGGCCGCACCCAAAGAGTGGCTGTCAATGGCTCCATGTCCCAGTGGAGGCCAGTGACAAGCGGAGTCCCTCAGGGATCAGTCCTGGGACCTGTCTTGTTCAACATCTTGGTGGGTGACATGGACAGTGGCATTGAGTGCACCCTCAGCAAGTTTGCTGATGACACCAAGCTGTGTGGTGCAGCAGACACGCTGGAGGGAAGGGAGGCCATCCAGAGGGACCTTGACAGGCTGGAGAGGTGGGCACAAGCCAACCTCATGAAGTTCAATAAGAGTAAGTGCAGGGTCCTGCATCTGGGTCGAGGCAATCCCAGGCACAAATACAGGCTGGGCAGTGACTGGCTGGAAAGTAGCCCTGAGGAGAGAGACTTGGGGGTACTGGTGGACAAAAAGCTCAACATGAGCTCTCAATGTGCACTTGCAGCCCGCAAGGCCAATCAGATCCTGGGCTGCATCAGGAGAAGTGTGGCTAGCAGGTCGAGGGAGGTGATCCTCCCCCTCTACTCAGCCCTGGTGAGACCCCATCTGGAGTACTGTGTCCAGTTCTGGAGTCCCTATTACAAGAGGGATGTGGAGGTGCTGGAACGTGTCCAGAGAAGGGCCACGAGGATGATCAGAGGGCTGGAGCACCTCTCCTATGAGGACAGACTGAAGGAGTTGGGGCTGTTCAGTCTGCAGAAGAGAAGGCTCCGAGGTGACCTAATTGTGGCCTTCCAGTATCTGAAGGGGCCTACAGGAAGGCTGGGGAAGGACTTCTCAGGATGTCAGGTAGTGATAGGACTAGGGGAATGGAATGAAGCTGGAGGTGGGGAGATTCAGGCTAGATGTGAGGAGGAGGTTCTTCACCATGAGAGTGGTGAGACCCTGGAATGGGTTGTCCAGGGAGGTGGTCGAGGCCCCGTCCCTGGGGGTGTTTAAGAGCAGGCTGGATGAGGCTCTGTCCAGCCTGATCTAGTGTGGGGTTTCCCTGCCCATGGCAGGGGGGTTGGAGCTGGATGATCCTTGTGGTCCCTTCCAACCCTGAATGAAACTATGAAACTACTGATGATTCTGCAGTTTTCGGACAACACAAGATACAGGACATTAAATTGCCGGTTGTTTCTCAGACTCTGCATCACAGACAATACAGAACCAACCGTGACTCTTTGTTGCCCATTCAGAATCTGATTTGTCAGTTGGAGAGTCAGAAAGTCGTCAGCAAAACTCATTCACCTTTCAACAGTCCAGTGCGGCCTGTGCGGAAGCAGAATGGAGACTGGCGTCTGACGGTAGACTACCGAGCCCTAAATGAAGTGACACCACCTATGAGTGCAGCAGTACCAGACATGATGGAGCTACAGTATGACCTGGAATCCAAAGAGGCCAAATGGTATGCTACCATAAACATTGCTAATGCATTTTTTTTCTATCCCCATAGCAGAGGAATGCAGGCCTCAGTTTGCTTCCACCTGGAGAGGAATCCAGTACACTTTCAACAGACTGCCAGTGGGCTGGATCCACAGCTCAAGCATCTGTCATGCAGAGATCCATGATGCTCTGGAGAAAGGTGGTGCTCCAGAACACATCCAGTTCATCGATGATATCATCGTCTGGGGCAAAACTGCTGAGGAAGTCTTCGAGAAAGGTAACAAAAACATTGACAATCTTCTGAATGCAGGTTTTGCCATCAAGCGAGACAAGGTGAAAGGGCCTACCACAGAGATTCAGTTTCTGGGAGTGCGGTGGCAGGATGGACGCCGACACATTCCAGTGGATGTGGTAAATAGAGTCTCTACCATGGCAAGTCCCACAAACAAGCAAGAGACCTTACGTTTCTTGGGGATAGTGGGATTTTGGAGACTGCACATTCCTGGATACAGTCAGATGGTGAAACCTCTGTATGATGTGACTTGAAAGAGAAACAATTTCCACTGGGGACCTGAACAACAAGCAACCTTTGACCAGATAAAGGAAGAGGTAGTTCAAGCAATGGGTCTGGGACCTGTCCGAGATGGTCCAGACATTAAGAACCCAGCACGTGGCAGAAGACAGAGGAGGCAGCTTGAGGAGCGCAGCACTGGGAGTTTGGCTTTTGGCTTTGATTCCCTTGCTTTTCAGGCGGTAAGGGGCTGGTGGCTTGGGACTTCCTGAAGAGAGGAGGAGGGGCAGGGGGCTCAGATTGCCTACCTGCCGGAGGGCAGTGACGTAGCTGGGGGAGGGGTTGCCGCGGAGACCGCGCGCAAACCAAACAGAACCCAGCGCGTGGCGGAAGAGAGGGGAGGCAGCTTGAGGAGCGCAGCTCAGCCTTCTCACTGACAGGGGGAAAAAAAAAAAACAACAAAAAAAAAAAAACGTATGGAGAGGGTGGTTACTGCAAGATGGTCACCACTAGAGCAAAGGCTAGCAGAAGGACAGTGGGCACCCAAACAGAGACCACACACAAGCATGCAGATGTTCAGGTAGGTGGCTGCAGTGAGTGCTGGAGCCTGGCACTCGATATGGAGGCTGGAGGGAGCAGCTCCTGTTTCAGGTGTGAGCAGGTCAGTGATCTGATGAGCATGGTGGTCAAACTAAAAGAAGAGGTGGAAAGGCTAAGAGCTAGAAGAGATGGCAAGCAGAAAATTGACGATTCCCATAATGTAATCTCTTCTAAACCAGAACAGGGGGTAATATTTAGGGGAACAGGGAGTTTGATACCTTCCCAGAAGCAAGATTCTCAACCTCCCTGTAGTAACCCACATGAGCAGGGCCAATGGGAACAGGTCTCTGCCTGACGGAAGAAATGCAAACGGAGAAAACCTGCTACTTTGAGCAGCAAGCTGCCTCCAGTGCAGTTACAGAACAGGTATGAGGCTCTGCAGGAGGCACAGGTCATTGGTAAGGTCGAGGACTCAAGAAGGTCAGAAGCTGCACCAATGACAGGTTGCCTAAGGCCAGCCATCAAAACTTACCCAGAAAAGAAACCTCGTAGGGTCATCGTCATAGGAGACTCCCTACTGAGGGGAACAGAGGGCCCAATATGCAGACCAGACCCATTTCATAGAGAGGTCAGCTGCCTCCCTGGTGCCCAAGTTAAAGACGTTGTAGACAGAATTCCCAACCTCGTGAGTCCTTCAGACTACTACCCACGTCTGGTCTTTCAGGTGGGCAGTGACGATGTAACAATGAGAGGCTCACAATCTATTAACAAAGACTTCAGAACCTTAGGGCAACTGCTAAAGGGATCAGGGGCTCAAGTCGTGTTCTCTGCCATCCCTCTAGAATAGAATAAACCTTTATTAGAATAAACCAAACCAGGTTGGAAGAGACCTTCAAGATCATCGTGTCCAACCCATCAACCAATCCAACCCACCCAAACAGCTAACCCATGGCACCAAGCATCCCATCAAGTCTCCTCCTGAACACCTTCAATGACGGCGACTCCACCACCACCTCCCTGGGCAACCCATTCCATAGCGCAATCACTCTTTCTGTATAGAACTTCTTCCTAACATCCAACCTGAACCTCCCCTGGCGTAGCCTGAGACTGTGTCCTCTTGTTCTGGTACTGGGTGCCTGGGAGAAGAGACCATCATCAGCCTGTCTACAACCTCCCTTCAGGTAGTTGTAGAGAGTGATAAGGTCACCCCTGAGTCTCCTCTTCTCCAGGTTGAGCAACCCCAGCTCCCTCAGCCTCTACTCATAGGGCTTGTGTTCCAAACCCCTCACCAACTTTGTTGCTCTTCTCTGGACTCGATCCAGCAAGTCAACATCCTTCCTAAACTGAGGGGCCCAGAACTGGACACAGTACTCGAGGTGTGGCCTAACCAGTGCAGTGTACAGGGGCAGAATGACCTCCCTGCTCCTGCTGGCCACACTGTTCTTGATAGAGACCAGGATGCCATTGGCCCTCTTGGCTGCCTGGGCACACTGCAGGCTCATGTTCAGCCTACCATCAACCAGCACCCCCAGGTCCCTCTCTGCCTGGCTGCTCTCCAGCCACTCTGACCCCAGCCTGTAGCACTGCATGGGGTTGTTGTGGCCAATGTGCAGAACCCGGCACTTGGATGTGTTAAATCTCATGCCGCTGGATTCTGCCCATCTGTCCAGCCTGTCGAGGTCCCTCTGCAGAGCCTCTCTACCCTCCAGCAGATCGACTCTTGCGCCCAGCTTGGTGTCGTCAGCAAATTTACTGATGATAGACTCAATGCCCTCATCCAGATCATCAATAAAGATGTTAAAGAGCACAGGGCCCAGCACTGATCCTTGGGGCACACCACTTGCGACTGGCTGCCAGCTGGATGTGGCACCATTCACCACCACTCTCTGGGCTCGGCCCTCCAGCCAATTCCTAACCCATCGCAGTGTGCTCCCGTCCAAGCCATGGGCTGACAGCTTGTCCAGCAGTTTGCTATGGGGGACGGTGTCAAAGGCCTTGCTGAGGTCCAGGTAGACTACATCCACAGGCCTCCCCACATCCACCAGGCGGGTCACCTGATCATAGAAGGAGATCAGGTTGGTCAGGCAAGACCTGCCCTTCCTAAATCCATGCTGGCTAAGGCTGTTCCCTTGCCCACCCTGTAAGTGCTGTGTTATTGCACTCAGGATGACCTGTTCCATGATCTTGCCTGGCACTGAGGTCAGGCTGACAGGTCTGTAATTCCCTGGCTCATCCAACCGGCCCTTCTTGTGGATGGGCACCACGTTGGCCAGCTTCCAGTCCTCTGGGACCTCGCCAGTGAGCCAGGACTGCTGGAAAATTAAGGAGAGTGGCTTGGCCAGCTCATCTGCCAGCTCTCTCAGCACCCTAGGATGAATCCCATCTGGTCCCATGGACTTGTGGGGATCCAAGCTGCTAAGGAGAGTTCCAACCACCTCCTCATGGAACATAGGGAATCTGTGCAGCTCCCTGGCTCCTTCTGCCAGCTCTGCAGGCCAGCTGTCAGGAAGACGTTCTGCCCTTCTAGTAAAAATTGAGTCAAAGAAGGTGTTAAGTATCTCTGCCTTTTCCTCATCCTGTGTTACAATGTTCCCCTCCGTATCCACCAAGGAGTGGAGGTTGTCCTTTCCCTTCCTCTTACTATTAATGTATTTATAGAAGGACTTTTTGTTGTCCTTCACAGTAGAGGCCAGTTTCAGCTCCAAATGTGCTTTTGCCTCCCTAATTCTCTTCCTACAAGACCTAGCAACATCCTTAAACATTCTGTGGGTTGCCTCCCCTCTCATCCAAAGGTGATACACCCTCCTTTTTTCCCTCAGTTCCATTAAAAGTTCATGAACCATCCAGGCTGGCCGTCTGCCCCGGCGACTCATCTTCCGGCACATTGGCACAGCCTGTCCCTGCGCCTTCAACAATTCTTCATTGAAGCAGGTCCAGCTCTCCTGGACCCCTTTGTTTTTAAGGGCTTTATCCCAAGGAACCCTCTGAATTAGTTCCTTGAGTAACCTGAAGTCTGCCCTCCGGAAGTCCAGAGTGGAGGTCTTCTTGCCACCCCTATTGGCTTGACCAAAAACCGAGAATTCAATTATCTCGTGGTCACTGGACCCCAAACACCCTCCAACCACCACATCACCCACCAGTCCTTCCCTGTTGGTGAAGAGGAGGTCAAGTTTAGCCTTGCCCCTGGTAGGCTCTCGCAGCACCTGGGATAAGAAGCTGTCCTCCATGCATTCTAACGTCAGCAATGGATGAGGACACACTGAGGAAGGGCCGACAGATCATTGCATGGCTTAGGGGCTGCTGCCATCGACAGGGCTTTCGGTTCCACAATCATGGATTGGTTTTCAAGGTACCTGAGCTGAAAACAACTCATGGGACACACTTGTCCCAGAGGGGGATAAGAATCCTGGGGCAGGAATTGGTAGGGCTCATTGATAGGGCTTTAAACTAGATTTGAAGGGGGAAGGGGTTAATGGTCTCCTGCTGGCTGGTGACAAACAGAGGGGCAGCTCACCAGCAGTAGAGAGAAGGAGAGCTGGTAAGGGCTCTCAACTTGCTGCCCTGAGGCAAGCCACGAATGATCCACCAGGACATTCTGTGGAAACCGAGGGGAATTGGCACAAGAGGACAACAGGGCCAGCCCAGCTGAAGTGCTTCTATGCGAATGTGCGCAGCTTGGGCAACAAACAGGATGAGTTAAGGGCCACTGTGCTGCTGGGATGCCACGACATAGTGGCTGTTACTGAAACTTGGTGGGATGAATCCCATGACTGGAATGTAGGGATAGATGGGTATAAACTCTTTAGGAAGGATAGGCAGGGAAGGAGAGGAGGAGGTGTTGCCCTCTATGTCAACAGCCATGAGCAGGCTGGATGAGGCTCTGGCCAGCCTGATCTAGTGTGGGGTGTCCTTGCCCGTGGCAGGGGGGTTGGAACTAGATGATCCTTGTGGTCCCTTCCAACCCTGAATGAAACTATGAAACTATGAAACGTTTTGTACAGGGCTGCAAATGACAATGGTCCAACCTGGTGTTCGTGGCAGAAAGCTCCAGGTGAGACACGTGGATGCCCTCTTGGTTTCTGGAGTCGAGGTTACAGAGGTTCAGAGGCTAATTACACTCCAACAGAAAAGGAGATTTTAGCTGCCTATGAAGGAGTAAAAGCAGCTTCTGAAGTATCACAGTATAACTAAGGTTGGAAGAGACCTCGAGGATCATTGAGTCCAACCTATCAACACAGACCCCACAGACACCAAGTGCCACATCCAATCCCCTCTTGAACGCCTCCAGGGTCGATGACTCAACCACCTCCCTGGGCAGCCCATTCCAATGACGAATGACTCGCTCGGTGAAGAACTTTCTCCTCACCTCGAGTCTAAACCTCCCCTGGCGCAGCTTGAGACTGTGTCCCCTTGTTCTGGTGCTGGTTGCCTGGGAGGAGACACCAACCCCTTCCCGGCTACAACCACCACTCAGGTAGTTGTAGAGGGCAATGGGGTCACCCCTGAGCCTCCTCTTCTCCAGGCTAAACAATCCCAGCTCCCTCAGCCTCTCCTCATAGGGCTTGTGTTCAAGGCCTCTCACCAGCCTTGTTGCCCTTCTCTGGACACGTTCAAGTGTTTCGATGTCCTTCTTAAACTGAGGGGCCCAGAACTGGACACAGTACTCAAGGTGCGGCCTAACCAATGCAGAGTACAGGAGTAAAATGACCTCCCTGCTCCTGCTGGCCACACTATTCCTAATGCAGGCCAGGATGCCATTGGCCCTCTTGGCCACCTGGGCACACTGCTGGCTCATATTCAGGCAGCTGTTGATCAGTACCCCCAGGTCCCTCTCTGTTTGGGAGCTCTCCAGCCACTCTGACCCCAGCCTGTAGCTCCGCATGGGATTGCCGTAGCCAAAGTCCAGCACTCGGCACTTGGACTTGTTGAATGCCATCCCATTGGACTCTGCTCATCTGTCCAGTGGGTTGAGGTCCCTCTGCAGAGCCTTTCAACCCTCTAACTGACTAACATCTGCTCCTAACTTGGTGTCATCTGCACACTTACTGATGACTGACTCAACCCCCTCATCCAGATCATCAATGAAGATGTTAAAGCGGACGGGGCCCAGCACTGATCCCTGGGGGACACCACTGGTGACTGGCCACCAGCTGGATGTGGCACCATTCCCCACCACTCTCTGGGCTCGGCCCTTCAGCCAGTTCCTAACCCAGTACAGAGTGTTGTGGTCCAAGCCACAAGCTGACAGCTTAGCCAGCAGTTTACCACGGGAGACGGTGTCAAAAGCCTTGCTGAAGTCCAGGTAGACCACATCCACAGGCCTCCCCACATCCACCAGATGGGTCACCTGATCATAGAAGGAGATCAGGTTGGAGAGGCAGGATCTGCCCTTCCTAAATCCATGTTGGCTGGACCTGAGCCCTTGGCCGTCCTTCAGGTGCGCAGTGATTGCCTCCAGGATAATCTGCTCCATCACTTCCCTGGCACTGAGGTCAGGCTGACTGGCCTGTAGTTTCCAGATTCCTCCATCCGACCCTTCTTGTGGATGGGGACCATATTGGGCAGTTTCCAGTCACCTGGGACCTCACCGGTTAACCAGGACTGGTGGAAAATGATGGAGAGCGGCTTGACCAGCTCATCTGCCAGCTCTCTCAGCACCCTAGGATGGATCCCATCCGGTCCCATGGACTTCTGAGTGTCCAAGTGGCTCAGCTGGTCCCGAACTAATTCCTCATGGATTACCGGGGCGCTACACTGCTCCCCGACCCATCGCCCAGCTCAGGAGGTGACTCGTCCTGAACTCCTCCTGGTTGGCAGAGAAAAGGAAAACCCATTTGGGCAGCCAACCTATGGCAGGACATTGCTGATCGAATCGAGAGAATTCCAGTGAAGGTGAGACACATCGATGCTCACATTCCTAAGAGCAAAGCTACTGAGGAACAGCAACACAACCATCAGGCAGATCTAGCTGCAAGAGTTTCTCGAGTAGACATGAACTCTGATCTTGATCTCGACTGGAAACACCGAGGTGAGATATTCTTAGCTCGGTGGGCTCATGATTCGTCAGGACATCAAGGCAGAGATGCAACATACCAATGGGCTCGTGACGGATCCATAGACATTTCCATGGATGCTATCACACAAGTCATCCATGACTGTGACATTTGTGCTGCTATTAAGCAGGCAAAACGAATTAAACCCTTGTGGTATGGTGACAGATGGTCCAAGTACAAGTATGGTGAAGCTTGGCAGATTGACTACATCAACTCTACGACGTTCTTGTTCTGGTAAGCAATGCGTACTTACTATGGTAGAGGCAAACACTGGATGGTTGGAAATTTCACCAGCTGTAACTGGAACGAAGAATTCTTTAAAGCCAAAGGGAAGACTTTACAGTCTAACATTTTAATGGACTGTGTGAATTAGTGTTTTATGAAATCTGATCATCTTGTTCTATGTAGAGAACTGGGCAAAAGAGCATGGTATTGAGTGGATATTCCATATTCCCTACTATGCACCAGCTGCAGGGAAGACTGAACGCTACAACGGTTTGCTGAAGGCCACTCTTAAAGCAATGGGGGGTGGATCTTTGATAAACTGGGAAAAACATTTAGCACAAGCAACCTGGCTGGTAAATAGTAGAGGTTCAGTGAACTGAGCTGGACCTGCACATTCAGATCTGCTTCAGAAAGTAGAAGGTGATAGAGTTCCTGTTGTTAGAGAAAAGAATCTGTTAGGTAAAACTGTTTGGGTATTTTCTCCCTCAGGAGAGGCTAAACCTGTGTGGTGGGTTGGAAGGGTAAGGCCAAGAAACCTCTTCCCTCCCCCCTGTAAAGTAAAGGGAAAAGAAAAATTGAAGGGAAAAGAAAAAAAAACTCACAAGCTGAATTAGCAAAGCAGTGAAGCTGTATATTTACAAAGCAATGTAGGATTGCAGGGGAATATATACAAATTTACAATATTTACAATATATACAAAGATATACAATAAAGTATGTGGTGGGTGGAAGGGTAAAGCCAAGAAGCCTCCTCCCTTCCCCCTTGTAAGGTAAAAGGGAAAAGAAAAATTTGAAGGGAAAGGAAAAAAAAACTCACCAGCTGAATTAGCAAAGCAGTGGAGCTATATTTACAAAGCAGTGTAGGGTTTGCAGGGGAATATTTACAAATTTACAATATCTACAATATATACAAAGATATACAACAGAGTAACACAGAAATGAGAGTAACCTCCCTCGGCCGAGGGGGTTCCCCACCTCCGCTCTCCTCCTCTTCCCCTTTCCCAGGATAGTTCGGAAAAGAGGGAGAAAGAGAAAGAAAGAAGTTAAAAGCAGTTTGTGTTAATTGGAAGCAGTTAATACAGGCCTGGTTATCTTATCTTCAAGGCCGAGGCCTTGGCAGAAAGTCCAGCACAGACAGAGAGCTGATGCTGCACTGTGGAAAGGCGGAAGCAAGAGTGACAGAGAAGTGCTGGAAATGCCCATTTCACTCCAGTTCAGAAGGTGCTTCCTCCCACTCGTCCAATGAAAATTAGTTTAGACTATTCCTTCCGTTTACCAACTTCCGTCCACCATATTCCCTTTCTTAAGGGGACACCGTCAACCGGCCACAGTCCACCCCTTCTAAACAATTTCATTGGCTGTTCATACTGTCCATCCAATCCAAAATGATATTTACAGTTCGTGAGTAAAGTTCATAGTCCATTCCGGCTATGCTCAGATGTAGATGATTTAAAAGTCCAAGAAAATCAGAAAATGAGAAAAATGGAGAACAGTTCATTTCTTCGCCGATGAAGCGAAGAAAAGGGAAACAGGGAAATTTCAGGGTCTCTTAGTTGACTCAGGGCTCTCAGGGATCTCAGGGTTCGTGCACCGTAGACTCCTCGTTGATTCTTCTTTTGGGCGCGATGTAGCTGTACAACAGTTTGAAGTTAACCTCTTTCAGCTAAAGTTAAATTTCTTTGTGGAATACACTGGATTTCACCATTCTCTTGCATTACCCAATAAGTGTGACCCAGACCTTCAGCTGAAACCACCCCTCGGACAGGTTTAGCCTCTCCTGAGGGTGAAAATACCCAAACAGTTTTACCTAACAGATTCTTCTCTCTAACAACAGGAACTCTATCACCTTCTACTTTCCGTACCAAATCTGAATGTGCAGGTCCAGCTCGGTTCACTGAACCTCTACTATTTACCAGCCAGGTTGCTTGTGCTAAATGTTTTTCCCAGTTTTTCAAAGATCCACCCCCCATGACTTTAAGAGTGGTCTTCAACAAACCGTTGTAGCGTTCAATCTTCCCTGAAGCTGGTGCGTAGTAGGGAATATGGAATATCCACTCAATACCGTGCTCTTTTGCCCAGTTCTTTACAAGGTTGTTCTTGAAATGAGTTCCGTTGTCTGACTCAATCCTCTCTGGAGTTCCGTGTCTCCACAGGATTTGTCTCTCCAGACCGAGAATGGTGTTGCGTGCAGTTGCATGTGGAACTGGATAAGTTTCCAACCATCCAGTGTTTGCCTCTACCATAGTAAGCACGTATTGCTTACCAGAACGAGAACGTGGTAGAGTGATGTAGTCAATCTGCCAAGCTTCACCATACTTGTACTTGGACCATCGGTCACCATACCACAAGGGCTTAAGTCGTTTTGCCTGCTTAATAGCAGCACAAATGTCACAGTCATGGATGACTTGCGTGATAGCATCCATGGAAATGTCTATGGATCTGTCACGAGCCCATTGGTATGTTGCGTCTCTGCCTTGATGTCCTGACGAATCATGAGCCCACCGAGCTAAGAATATCTCACCTCGGTGTTTCCAGTCGAGATCAAGATTAGAGCCCATGTCTACTTGAGAAACTCTTGCAGCTAGATCTGCCTGATGGTTGTGTTGCTGTTCCTCAGTAGCTTTGCTCTTAGGAATGTGAGCATCGATGTGTCTCACTTTCACTGGAATTCTCTCGATTCGATCAGCAATATCCTGCCATAGGTTGGCTGCCCAAATGGGTTTTCCTTTCCTCTGCCAACCACACTTCTTCCAGTTCTTTAGCCAACCCCATAGAGCATTGGCTACCATCCATGAGTTGGTGTAGAGATAAAACTTTGGCCATCTCTCACGTTCAGCCACGTCGAGAGCTAGCTGGACAGCTTTTACCTCTGCGAACTGACTGGATTCTCCTTCTCCATCTTTCGCCTCTGCAACTCGGCGTGTTGGACTCCACACTGCATACTTCCACCTTCGCTTGTTTCCAACAAGACGACAGGAACCGTCTGTGAACAAAGCATATTTCTTTCCATCATCAGAAAGGTCATTGTAAGGAGGAGCTTCCTCAGCACGAGTTACTTTCTCCTCTGGAGGTTTAGCACAGTTGATACCTTCAGGCCAACTTGAGATCACCTCCACTAGACCAGGCCTTTCAAGATTTCCCATTCGAGCTCTCTGTGTTATCAGAGCCATCCACTTAGACCAGGTTGAGTCTGTGGCATGATGTGGTGTGGAACCTTTGCCTTTGAACATCCAATTCAAAACTGGTAATCTGGGAGCTAAGAGAAGTTGTGATTCAGTTCCAATCACTTCAGAAGATGCCTTTACTCCTTCATAGGCAGCTAAAATTTCTTTCTCTGTTGGAGTATAGTTAGCCTCTGAACCTCTGTAACCTCTACTCCAGAAACCAAGAGGTCGTCCACGTGTCTCACCTGGAGCTTTTTGCCACAAGCACCAGGTTGGACCATTGTCACTTGCAGCCGTGTACAGAATGTTTTTACTGTCTGGACCATCTCGGACAGGTCCCAGATCCATTGCTTGAATTACCTCTTGCGTTATTTGGTCAAAGGCTGCTTGTTGTTCACGTCCCCAGTGGAAATGGTTTCTCTTTCGAGTCACATCATACAGAGGTTTCACAATCTGACTGTATCCAGGAATGTGCAGTCTCCAAAAACCCACTATCCCCAAGAAACGTAAGGTCTCTTGCTTGTTTGTGGGACTTGCCATGGTAGAGACTCTATTTACCACATCCACTGGTATGTGTCGGCGTCCATCCTGCCATCGCACTCCCAGAAACTGAATCTCTGTGGTAGGTCCTTTCACCTTGTCTCGCTTGATGGCAAAACCTGCATTCAGAAGAATGTCAATGATTTTGTTACCTTTCTCGAAGACTTCCTCAGCAGTTTTACCCCAGACAATGATATCATCGATGAACTGGATGTGTTCTGGAGCACCGCCTTTCTCCAGAGCATCGTGGATCACTGCATGACAGATGCTTGAGCTGTGGATCCAGGCCATTGGCAGTCTGTTGAAAGTGTACTGGGTTCCTCTCCAGGTGAAAGCAAACTGAGGCCTGCATTCCTCTGCTATGGGAATAGAGAAAAATGCATTAGCAATGTCTATGGTAGCATACCATTTGGCCTCTTTGGATTCCAGCTCATACTGTAGTTCCATCATGTCTGGTACTGCTGCACTCATAGGTGGTGTCACTTCATTGAGGGCTCGGAAGTCGACCGTCAGTCGCCAGTCTCCATTCTGCTTCCGCACAGGCCACACTGGACTGTTGAAAGGTGAATGAGTTTTGCTGACGACTTTCTGACTCTCCAACTGACAAATCAGATTCTGAATGGGCAACAAAGAGTCACGGTTGGTTCTGTATTGTCTGTGATGCACAGTCTGAGAAGCAACCGGCAATTTAATGTCCTGTATCTTATGTTGTCCCACAACTGCAGATTCATCAGAAAGCTCAGGTCTGGCAGACAGCTTCAATTTTTGTCCATCAATTTCTATTGAAGCTACTCCAAAAGCCCATTTGTAACCTCTAGGGTCCTTGAAACGCCCTTCTCACAGAAAATCAATTCCCAAACTACAAGGTGCATCAGGTCCGGTCACAACTGTATGCTTCCTCCATTGTTTACCAGTTAAACTTATATTAACCTCTACCTTACTTAACTCTTGAGATCCACCAGTGACTCCCAGAATAGTTATAGACTCTGATCCCTGATAATTTGATGTACACATCCCAATAGATTCTATTATCTCTGTTATCCCTCTCCTCCCCCTGGCAGGAGGCAGGGCACCCCTAGTTATGGGGAACATGCGCACATGTGCATTGCACATAGTTTGCGGGGTTATAGCTTTGCATGTTATGACTGGAGCCACTGTTGGAACCATAAGAGTCGTTCTGGGGAACTGTGGAAGTAACAGCTACCCTTCTGGTATTGCTACCTCGGGTTCTGCCACTTTGCAGTTCCCTCAGTCTCCTGAAAAGATTAGAAGTTGGTTGGCCATCCCAGCAGTTCATGTTCTCACCAAACTGATCACGCAGAGTTATCCAAATAGTTCTACGTGATTGCCTTGGCGGTCTGTTTTGGAATGACCTGTTTTGGAATGACCTGTTTTGGAATGACCTCCTTGGAGGACGTGCATTCCTCACAGATGAAACTTGTATCCACCTGGTGGGAGAATTGAAATTATCCTTCTGTGCCAATTGGTATATGGAATCTTTTAACTCTCTTATGCAATTCTGTATATCTCCAGACATCGTTTTAATGGCCGAAACCAAAGAACCACGTGTCATGCTATCCTCCAATTGTCTCATTTGATCACTGAATTGGCCAACCGTGGGAGAAGCTCCACCATAACTTCTTGACACAATTCTGCTTGCCAGAATGTTTGCATAATTGGAATGAGCAAGTCTGATGATCTTTTTTGCAAGACCAATACCCACAGGAATGTCATCAGGATTCAGAGTTTCATGTTCACCATAGAGTAGCTCTCTAACAGCAAATTCTCTCAAGCGCTTGATTCCCTCATCTATGGTAGTCCAGGGTTTAGGATTCCATGGAAGATCATCTCGGGAAGGGTATCTCAGGGCAACCGCCATCAAAAGGCGTATCCACAGATTAACCTTACCGAGAACCCTGCCTAGATGTCTGTCTATTCCATTATCCCTTGAGAGAGTTCCTAACTGAGCTGCTGACTTGTCTCCAACTATTAGAGCTGGAGCACCTGTATCATAACACCTACTAAGCCAAGCTAGAACTGGCTCCTTATCTGCCCTGGTGAAATCTTTACGGACATCACGCAATTCCTCGCGGGGAGAAGAACACTCTGAAATATAATCTTGCTCCTCATCTCCCTGAATTCTTTGTCCATATAATCCTGCTGTCATTCTCCTAAGGATCTCTTTAAGCTGAGAACCACCTTTGCCAGCTGCTTTCCTAGCTTCATCTGTATCCTGCTTTGATCTCACTAGGTTAGCTAGATCTTTAAAACAAGCCTTCTCTTTCTCCTGAGCAGGATCTTTTAGAGTAGAGGGCCCCTCACCAGGATCAGTCTCCAGCTCCTCTTCTTCTCCATCTTTGGCCTTTGCACCTCTAGTCTTTAAAGGAGCCACCTTAACTGGAACTGTGTTTGAATTTACAGCCACCTTAATGGAAGCTGACAGGTTCTGAGATAAATCAGCTGCTGGGGCAGTGACTTCCGGTCCCACCGAGGGATTGGGCGGAAGTGACGTTGCTCCGTTAATGGCCGATGGAGAAGAAGAAGAAGAAGAAGGAGTAGGAGCCATGTTGATACCAGCTGACGCCCTTGGCAGCTTGCTGGAATCAGCAAAGTCATTTAGAGCTGCTTTACCAATTGACTTTTTAACCTTCTTTTTAACTGACACGGTTTCTCCACAGTCCTCATCCCTAGATGACTCTGGGACTGATCTCGAGCTACGGCGTTGTCTTTTTGATCTAGTTTTAATAACAAAACACGCCCTGGACACCTTTTTCTCTCGCCACGGAGAGAACAGCAAATATGCAATCACCATCACCAGCAACAGATTTATACACATCAAATAAATCACTTTTGGGTCCCAGGCATCACTTAAAGTTACTCTCTCCTCAGGCGGAATCTTAAAACCCTTTATCTCAATTGGGAGAGTGGTGGAGGTAACATTCCTGTATCTCACTGGCCATAGGAAATTAATACATTTTCCATACCATAATTTAACTCTATACATAACCCACATATAAATTGTCCGCACCAAATATTTACCCAGGTAATCCAAAATCAAACCCAAACAATATCTGTAAACCAGAGCCCCAAAAATTGAAAAGAATAATCGCTCCACAA